>JARYGA010023448.1:0-50777 GCA_030545235.1 Helianthus tuberosus
AGCGCAAAATGAAAGCTTTATGTTAATTTAACGACGTATTTAGCGTATAGCCTACTTAAACATACTTTTTGATATCAAATATTTTACCCACTGATGTAATATATTATTTTGGGATTTTTAAATATTTTTAATAAATTTTAGGTTGAGCATAACTAGTAGTCGTAGGCTTAATCCGGTAATTGTTGGTTTTGCCCTTACGGACCATAAAATGAGTTTTACATATCTAAACGACTCCAAACCTTTTGCTACTGATTATATATGTTAAATAAATTATTTTAAGCCTTCTGGAAATATAAAAATATCATATTTAAGTATCGAACCCGGAAATGGCCTTTAGTCGCCTTTTAAGCGTTTTTAACGCATAGTATGTGCTATAACTATATTAAACATACAAGGGTTGATACCTACTGATATTTGAGGCAAATTATAATATTTTAACAGTAAGCAAAGGTTGATAAACTCAGACTTTAGTTTTGAGCTTTTCGGCTTATGTGAAATTACCAAAATACCCCTACGGGGCATAGTTTGGTTAAATTTGATAAATTTCACATATAAACTTTAACCTACTGATATAACTTAGCAAATTGAGTATATTTTCTGATTACATCAGGCCTGTAACTCAGGTTAACACTTAAACTCTTTTACAACCTTTAAAATGACCGAACTACCCATACGGGGCATAGTTTGTGTTTAAATTCATTTCGGGCATAATAAATGATATCTTACTGATGTCACAACATATTTGGAGCATATTAACTTAGGAAACCTGTAAATGGCTCTCATTATTACCCGTTACGCTTATTACGCGTTCGGTTTATGTAACTAGTTTACATAAATTAGCCGAAACGGGTCAAACCTTAACAGTTTTATCTCAAAATCCAGAGTGTGCATAAGATACCCATATTAAACAAGTCTCTGAACTTGTCGGGTCTAAATCACATTCTATCCGGTCTTCGCTTAATCGTGCGTACGAACCGTGTCTTTGAAACTAACCGGTCTAAGCTTAAGCTTAACTAAAGACCCGTTAGGATTCTAATAGGTTATTATAAACCTTCGTTCCAGATTAGGAGTACCAGTAAAAGCTACGTGCATTTTGCTTATTGTGATTTATACATTGCTCAGGTAAATACTTTTAACTTATTTTCCCTATACGGGCTTGGGTTACGGTATATAGCATACCGCTTGATCGGGCATCAAATTCTCCACCGTTGAGTGGGTAATTGAATAAATTTGATCGGCTCGTTTAAACAGTCTTGTTACTTAAAGCCTTTGGGGGGTTAATGACCATGTCCCGGATATCCTTGGCATCATTTTACGAAATGGCCACGACTTAAGCGCGGGGTGTAGGCGTACACCCGTCAGTGCACAAAAGAATAATGTGGTGTGTCTATTGATCTTTAACCCGGACAAGATCCGGGCTACTGAACGCACAAGGAACATGTAATCCGTTCACAAGATTATAAGATTAAATAATTCTCCCAAGTTAAGTAAAAATATTTATGCCACGTGCATCCAAACAAATTTTCAATCATTTTCCAAAATGAGTCAGTTGATTGTATTTACCAGTGTAAACTGACGTATTTTCCCAAAAAGATTAAATGCAGGTACTAAGCGTAATTGGCTGGGATTTCTCCTTAGCATCACTAGAAGTCTCGCAAGCTTAAGATGCCTGAAGTCTGTTGAACTATTAATACTATTTTATTTACGATCCATCTGTGGATAAATTTCCGAATATTGTGACATTTGAAATTACAATATTAAATTCGGTTGTATCATATTTTAAATTTTGCTTCCGCTGTGCATATTGATTATTGTGTTGTTTGACTATTATGTTGCCAACCATGTCACGATACTCCCCCACCGGTGACAAGTGGAAATCGGGGTGTGACAGTGAACAACTAAGTGATGAAACAGTGGATGAAGTGACTGAAGCAGTTGTTAATGCAGTTGCTGGTTAATTGCTGCTGGGAGAAAATTCAGAAACCCTGATTGAACCACTGACAGACCCATGGTCCAAAGAGGACAAAGAAGAAGAGAAAATTGAGAAAGCAGGTGAGAAAGAAGAAAGAGCTGATGATGAAGAAAATCATCAATGTGATTATGCAATGATGGCTGCTGCCAAGGTATCACCTCAAGTTCTTGAAAAACTGTGTTCTGACAATTGCATTATTGCTTTTGCTAACATCAAAGAGGTAAATGAAAACCTTCGGAATAAAATCTTAACTGATGAAGTCAAATTTGATAGGTCTTTAAAAGAACTTAAAAACAAATTGACTGAAAAGGAAAAAGAGATCAGCAGTCTGAAAGAAGAACAAAGCATAACCAAAACTCAACTCCAAACTATGGTAGAAAAATACCAAGTTTGCAAAAAGGAGTTGGAGTCCACCCAGATCACCTGTGAAAGATGGGTGGAATCATGCAAAGGGTATGAGGTTATGCTTGAAAAACAGATAAAAAGCAATGTGAAATTTGGTGTTGGTTATAGAAAATATGATGATGAAAACACTGCTTTTGGAAAATCTGTTCAAACCACTGATGTAACCACTGAGTTCATCCCCACAAACAAAAATGGCCAAGAAGTGAAAATCACTGACAAACTTGGCAACAAAATCACACTTGACAGACCAATGGGATCCTCTACTTTTGAGGAGCTTGAAGATTATCAGTTTAAACCAAAATGGTCTGATGAGTGTGATATTCTTGAAAATTTCAAGCCAATGGACTTTACATCAACTGATGGTGTTAAAGCTCCAAAAGCTAAAGTCATTCATCTCAAGGACATCCCAACAGAGGTTAAAACCTCTGCTGCAAAGGAGTCCTAAAAGAGAAAGAAGAAATAAAAAATTGATAACTTGTTTTGTGAATTCTGTGAGAAAAGGAATCATCTAACAAAAGACTGTTTTCACTTAAAAGCTTATGATCTGAACAGAACAAGTGTCATTGTTTCAGCTGAAAGCTGTATTGTGTGTGGTAAAACAAACTACAAAACTCAAGCATGTGTGTATCTCAAAAACTTTGATGTGAAAAAGAATGAGTACATTGCTAAAACATCCTTGAGTCCATCAACATCATCTGTCAAATTCACCAAGAAACAACCACTGTTTGTGCCAGTTCAAACAGCTGTCACAAAACAGCTGAACCAAACATCTGTCAAAAGAGATGTTCAGGTTACTGATGCACCGCCTGCCAATCAGTTCAGAAAAGGCAAGGAAAAACAGTCTTACCAAAGGATTCCACACGTTTATGAGGTCTACAAAAGGCCCTCTAAACCTAAAGTGAACAGGCATCCTTTTGGTTACCAACAGGTGATTGGTCAAGACCCCCAACAGTGGTTAGCAAGAAACAGTACTAAAACTGTCCAAACCCCTGATCTAACCACTGTCCATCATTCTACATCCATCCCAGACACTGTTGAGACCCCATCCAAAGCCTTGTTGGCTTTGGAGACCCTAATGAACTAATCCTTTTACTTCATGTGCAGGGAGCTTCTGCATGCTTTGATAGTCTTTGGTATGTAGATAGTGGAGGCTCCAGGCACATGACAGGATGTAAAGCCCTCCTCAAAGACTTTAAAATCCATGGAGGGGTGATATATCCTTTGGGAATAATAGTAAAGGGAAAGTTCTGGGGTCTGGTACAGTGCAGCCTGGTAATGTAAAATTTGAAAATGTCAATCTGATAGACAATCTAAAATTCAACCTTCTGAGTGTGTCCCAAATGAGTGACAAAGGGTTTGGGTCATCCTTCACAAAAGATTGTTGTAGGATTGTTGGACCAGAAATGGTCAAGAAGATTGAAGCAATAATCAAAACTGGTCAAACTAAACTTGTTGCTCAAAGAAGTGGCAATGTTTATGTTGTTGATATGTCAAAAGAGTGTCCCAGAGCTGATGCCTGTCTGTTCTCAGCTGCCTCTAACAAAGAGACAGAACTTTGGCACAGAAGGCTGGGGCACACAAATCTTAAGACAATCACTGAAATTTCAAAAAATGGTTTGGTGAGAGGCCTACCACAAAAATTGTTTTCATGTTCTGAACATTGCATTTCCTGTTTAAAAGGAAAACAGCATAAAAGTTCTTATAAGTCCATTGAAGAGTCCAAAACAACCCAGTGTTTGCAAATGCTACACATGGATTTGTTTGGCCCAGTTCAAGTCATGAGCCTCAAGAAGAAAAGATTTTGTTTGGTTATTGTTGATGACTTTTCTAGGTTTACATGGACTTTCTTTTTACACTCAAAAGATGAGACTGCAGGCATCTTGCAAGACTTTGTGATACAGGTTGAAAAGCAATTTGACCTTCCAGTAAAAGTCTTCAGGAGTGACAATGGCACAGAATTCAAAAATAAGGAGTTGGATGCCTTCTGTGTGAAGAAAGGGATTGTAAGGCAGTACAGCATCCCTAGAACACCAGAGCAGAATGGGGTAGTGGAAAGGAAGAACAGAACTTTGATTGAGGCTGCCAGAACCATGCTTGCTGATTCAGGTTTGCCATTAACTTTCTGGGCAGAGGCAGTAAACACTACTTGCTATATCCAGAACAGAGTTTTAATAAACCCCAGGCACAAAAAGACTGCTTATGAAATTCTGTATAAAATCAAACCACTGATCTCATATTTCAAGGTGTTTGGCTGCCCATGCTTTATTTTGAACTTAAAGATTCCATTTCAAAATTTGCAGCCAAAATTGATTGTGGTTATCATCTGGGATACTCAACCACTGCCAAGGCCTACAAAGTGTTTAATACATGGACCAAGGCAGTGGAGGAGACTTTGAATGTAAAGTTCAATGAACTTTCATCAATGAAAATTCCAGCAAATCCTGCAGATCTGTTTGATCTTGATAAATTTACTTTTGAAAATACTGCTGTCAAGACTAACAGTGCAGGTCCATCAGTGGATTCACCACCAGACTATGGGTATGAAATCATCATCCCTCAAAGGTCTGCTAAAATAGGAAGAGCATCAGATGTTCAAAACAGCTGTCAAAGCTCAACCACTGCTACCTCAACAGTTGTTGATCAAAGTAGCCCATCAACCACTGCTTCCACATCCTCAAACACTGCTGACAAAAATCCCCAAACAGTGGATAAAAGTCAGCATGTGTCCACTTCATTACCTCCCATTCCACCACCTTTTGAAGCCACTGCTGGATCATCAAAGTCCCCAGCAGTGGTTAGCTCAGATGATACACATTTGCAGCCTTCACCAACAAATGCCATCATCCCATACCAAGGAGATTTAATCTACTTGAGATCTCATCCACCTGATCAAATCATTGGCAACATCAATGAAGGGGTGCTCACAAGAAGCCAAACCCAAAACATTTGTCTTTTCGCTGGTTTTCTATCACTTCATCAGCCAGTCAAGTACCAAGAGGCACTGAAAGACAACAGCTGGGTAGAAGCCATGCAAGAGGAGCTCCAACAGTTCAAAAGACAACAAGTATGGGAGCTTGTACCACTGCCAGAAGAGGTTAGTCCCATTGGCACAAAGTGGGTCTTCAAGAACAAAACTGATGAAAGGGGCATTGTTGTCAAGAATAAAGCCAGGCTTATGGTTCAAGGTTACAGACAGGTAGAGGGGATTGATTATGATGAAACATTCGCCCCTGTTGCAAGATTGGAAGCCATTAGACTGTTCCTGGCCTTTGCTGTCAACCACAACATGAAGGTGTTTCAAATAGATATCAAAAGTGCTTTCCTCTATGGTACAATTCAAGAAGAGGTGTATGTTTGTCAACCTCCAGGTTTTGAGGATCCATTTTATCCTGATCATGTCTACAGGATAAACAAAGCCTTGTATGGCCTAAAACAAGCACCAAGGGCCTGGTATGAAACTCTTTCCAACTTTCTACTCTCAAATGGTTTCAAAAGAGGTACCATTAATAAAACACTGTTCCTAAAATGGAGAGGGAAGGATTTAATGATTGTCCAGATTTATGTTGATGACATTATTTTTGGAAGCACATGTAACACAATGTGTGAAGAGTTTAGAGAACTCATGACAGCTGAGTTTGAAATGAGTGCAATGGGTGAGCTGCAATGCTTTCTTGGTCTTCAAGTTCAGCAAATGCAAAATGGAACTTTCATTCATCAAAGCAAATATGCTAAAGAACTTTTGACAAAATTTGATATGAATGATTGTAAACCATGCAGCACACCCATGGCAACAAATAAGCTTGTCATGTCTGATGAAAAGGATGAGCTGATTGACCAAACTTTATATAGAAGCATGATTGGGTCTTTATTGTACCTAACTGCATCTAGACCAGACATCATGTTTGCAACATGTGTCTGTGCAAGAAGTCAATCAGCTCCCAGAAAATCAAATCTCATTGCTGTAAAAAGGATATTCAGATACATAAAAGGTGCTCCCACACTTGGTATCTGGTATCCAGCTAATGGGAATATCAAGCTTTCAGGCTTTTCAGATAGTGACTTTGCTGGATGTAACACTACAAGGAAGTTCACATCAGGAGGGTGCCAGTTTCTAGGTGATTGCTTAGTTTCATGGCAAAGCAAAAAACAAGCAGCTGTTTCAACATCCACTGCCGAAGCTGAATACATTGCTGCTGCAAGCTGTACAGCCCAACTCCTGTGGCTTCAAAATCAGTTGCTGGATTTTGGTATCACTGCCTTAAAGACTCCACTCATGTTGGATAGCCAGGCAACAGAAAATATCATCAAAAATCCAGTTTCCCATTCAACCACCAAACACATCGACATCAGACATCACTTTGTGAGGGATTGCTATGAAAA
The DNA here is from genome assembly GCA_030545235.1 of Helianthus tuberosus. Classification (NCBI taxonomy): domain Eukaryota; kingdom Viridiplantae; phylum Streptophyta; class Magnoliopsida; order Asterales; family Asteraceae; genus Helianthus; species Helianthus tuberosus. The sequence continues at coordinate 6,758 of JARYGA010023448.1, forward strand.
AGGTTTGATTTCTCTGCATCATGTCCCAACTAAAGACCAGCTGGCAGATGTGCTCACAAAAGCACTTGATACAACCACTTTTGAAAGCTTGGTCTCTAGGATTGGCATGCTAAACATGGAATAACAAGCAAAATCTTGTTTTTTCTATGAATAAAAGCATAAAAATGTTTTCAGAAAATCAAAAATCCATCCTTAAAAATAGCTAAAAATGAAGTTTTCATTCAAATCCTTAAAAGTCTGCCATAACCACTGTTTGTTCAAACGTCTGCTCTACTTCAAAGTCTGTCCACTGCTGAAATCCATCCTCTGCTCTCTCATTTACTTGATAACCTCTGTTGTTCAAAAGCAGAGTCTTATCCACTGATATGCTATCCACTGATAGTGAAAAATCATCCACTGCTTCCATTTTACTGTTTAAACCACTGCATTCATCAGTAACTTTCATAAAAGTACTGTCCTTCATTTCTTCAGAGTTTGGCATGTGGGCAGTACATAGTGGTCAGTACTTTTGTAACCGCTGCCACGTCAGCCTTCACTTTTTCCTCTATAAAACCCCCACTTCATACCAAAAACAGGGTTTTACTGTCGAATTGAATTCTCAAAATTCTCTTCTCAAAGCAGTTTTTCATCTCATTTCTCCACAAATTTCTTCAATCATCATCTTCAAAATGACAAAATCGAAGCCATCCACAAAACCCACTTCAAAATCTTCGTCGAAAGCGGTCTCTCAAAAGGCCACTACCATTGAAATCCCACACAAACCATCTCACAATCTTCTGGGTCTTCTCACAAAACCCAGCACCATAGAGGCTTTCGACTCCATCATCAACACAATGGCTAAATCAAAGTACAAAACTTTGTTAACAGCCAATGCACCAATTTATTTGGCAACCCAAAGAGAGTTTTGGAAGAATGCAACCCTTGAAACACAAGGAGAAACTGTAACTGCCATCAACTCTTCTCTAAAGGGTAAAAATGTCCAAATCACACCACAGTCAATTTCAGAGGTTTTTCAACTCGAGGATCAGCAAGGTAAAATTTCTTTCCCTAAAAATGAGTTGAAAATTGACTTCCTTGAGAGAGGGTATGCAGACACAATGATGAAGAAAGCTACCTTACAAAAAGGTTTCTTTCCTTCTGCAACAAGATTTTTATTCCATACCCTCCTAATGTGTGTTTCAAATAAAACCACTTCTTTTAATGAAATACCATTAAAGATTCAAAATCTGGGATATGCTATTCTTCAAGAAGAAAATTTTAATTATTCTCGGGAAATCTTTAATGATTTGGTTAATAATGTTGAAACAAAATCATTCCTACTCTTTCCAAGGTTTTTAAGTTACTACTTTGAAAAGAAATTCAGTAAGGATGATCTTTCTGCAATAAACCAAGGTGACTCCATTGAAATAAATTGCTTAACTGCTGAAACTTTTACAAGGATGTCAACACCTTGCAAAACACAAGCAGAGATACCTGAGCAGATTTCAGCAGTTACAACTGCTCCTCAGGTATCTGCTGCTGAGCCCACTGCTCAAGGTGATCAAAGCAGCAGAACAACTGTTTTGAAACCCACACCTAAAATCACCAAAAAGCCAACAAAAAGAAAAACACAAAAACCCCCCAAACCCATCAAAAAGGCAACTCTGGAGGATGAGATACCAGAGCTACTGCCTGTGACAACACAAAAGTCACAAGAAACCACTGCTGCTACTTCCTCACAGCAGTTGGTACAAATATCTTAACCCATAGCCGAAACCCCTCCTGCTTCTTCACAAAAAGATCAGGTTGTACACATTGGGACACCACATCATGATGCTTTGGAAACACTCGTTTCCATCATCCACAGCTCAATTCCCGGAGCAAATCCTCTTTCTTCACCAAACATCACATCCACAATTCCCACACCAACTAAACTGTTTTTGGATGCAATTGATTTGAACCAGACACTAACCAGTCCTTCTCAATCACCTATCAATGAGAACATACCTCAACAAATGACTGGGTCTGATGTATCAATCTTTGCTAACCCACCAACACAACCTGAGGAGGTTACACCCCTTGAGTTCCATGTAACTTTTGGTGGTAGTCCAAGTGAAGCAGCCACTACAACTGTTGAACCCACTAGTTTACAGTTGGACAGTGGTTACATTAATAAGACTTCCTTGGAGGCAATTCCTTACATAGCACCTCTGCCAACCACCAGTGGATTTATTTATCCTACTGGCCACATCAAAAGGTTGTCAAGTGTTGAAGGAAGAAGACCCCAGTACCAAGAAAAAGGGGCATCAGTGGTTAGTGTTTTGAGTACACTCCCTACCTCAACCACTGATAAAACCATTGATCGTGGGAAATCAGATGATCCCATTAAATTGGGTGATGATTTAAAATATCAGGATTTGACGGAACGAATTAAAAAGTTGGATACATCTATTGCAGATCTTAAACATATGCTACAGCAGGTGTTGAAAACACAAAAGATGCAATCCACTGTTGTTCCATCTCAAGCACCTGCTCCACCACAAGTTTTTGCTACAAATGAGCTCTGGAACCTTTTCCAACCTTTTCTCCAACAACAAAAAGAAATGGCTGATTAGCAACATGAACTTCATGTCCAAAAGCTGAGAAACATTATGGAGTCTAGGTACAAGAGCACTCAAGCAGATATTAAGGCAATCAAGTCCCATTTATTGGAAACCACTAGCACTGCTCCTCCAACAGTACTTTTCATTGATCAACTCCCAGAAGATAATGCCAAAAAGGGGGAGAAAGTTCAGGAGTGGAAGAAGAAAGGAATAGATGATGGTCTGTACATTGAACCTGAGAGGGATGCTATGACCAGAAAAATTCCATTGCCAGATGGTAGTAAAAAGGTTGATGCTACTGAAGAAGCACTTGATGAAGGAGTAGCAAGTGTTAAAAGAGATAAAATGGCAAAGGATATATCAAGATGGAATGAGGAGAAAAGAGCTTTCATGGAACTGTATGAGCAAGGTTGTTCTGGATCAAAGGATACTAAAAATCCTAAGACAAAAAGGAAACCTAAGTCCATCCCATCCAGATTTCCAAAGCCTCCAAAACCACCATCCAAAAGCCATCAGCATCAAACCTCCACCCAAACAGCTGTTGTAACTCCTGTTGTATCAACTACTGCTGGTACCTCAGTTGTTTCAACATCTGTTCTCACTTCAACACACACCACTTCAACACACACCACAACTACTACTTTACCACCACCACTGTCACCACCAAAAACAATCTCACCACCACTTTCACCTGCTGACAAAAAGCAGAAGACAACAGGTGTTATAACATCTGTTGTAAAGACAACAGTGGTTGAGACACCAGTTGTTTCAACAGCTGTTAGTCAAACACAAACCACTGCCACACAATCTACCACCACTGATCCACCCAAAACATCATCTGCTTCTTCTAAAACAAAAAGGAGAAGGATTTACATATCAGATGGTGATTCACCTTCACCACCACCAACATCTTCAAAATCCCTGTCACTTGTCACTATTCCAAAACCCATACCTCTCTCTTCAGCTCAAATTCTAAAACCACTACCTCCTGCTGGTGTCTCATTTCCTCTAGAACTCATTGCAGTTAGGGAAGAAATCAAATCCTTTTATTATGAGGATGACCCAGCTAAAAGGAGTTTGCCATCAGTTGAAGGATATCCCAGGCCTCACAATATTGAAGAATACTTGAAACTCAAGGCCAAGCAAGCAGAGGATATTGCTATAAAAAATAAACAAGGGAAATCTGATAGAGAATTTCAACAAAACTATCAATTTCTACTTACATAGGTCAGAGCAATGGAGCAATTTGCCAAAAATGTATGTCAGCAAATCTCTGAAAGGGCAGATGAGTCCTTGAGAAAAGACTACATTGAGAATATCATGACCTACAAGAAATACAAGGGGGAGAAATACATGTACAAAAACTGGACCATTCCTGAGCTTGAAAAAGAGGCAGCCAAGATTCAAGAAATGATAAAAAAAATAAGGTCAAGCAGACTCCCCCTGAAAAATTCAAAAAATTTGAAGCTGAGAAGGCATTGAGGTTGAAGAGAATGAAAGAGGAGCTGATAGCAGCTGATTACGGGTCAAAGAATTCTGTGTCAAAGTGGGGAGAAGATAGGGTCAGGGCTACCTACAAAAAGTTACAGGAACTTAGAAAGAAAGATCCAAAAGTTCCACAAAATCCTGACTATTCTAAAGCAGAGGTTTCAAAAAGACCACCAAAGCTGCAAGCTAAAAGAACCACTGCTCCAGCTGGTGCTGCCATCTACAAAAGAAGGAGCCAAAACCAGTCGAGTACTGAAACAATTCAAGATCTAAATGCTGGAGATGCTATTGTAAAAGCAGGCATGAAATTAATGATAAAAGAAGATCTTGAATTGGAACAATCTGCAAGTGCTGCTCAGCCAGTCATGAATAGGCCAGCCTCACCAAATACCTCTACAAATAAACATCTCCCAAGAAACCCACCAGACTCAAAAATACTAAAGTGGGAAACTGAAAAACAGACCTGCGTATTGACTTTGCTCAGGTCTGGTGGAGAAGTGAAGAAAATATCAAGGGAACAAGCTCTTGGCCTGAGTCTTGAAGATTTGCAGGATCTCCTTGATCTTCCACTTAGCAGGGATGATGATGATACAGATGCCCTAGACTTTGAACTACAGTTTAAAGGTCAGATAAGGGAACTGCTGATGAGGCAATAAAGAATTCCACAATAATGAAGAGTTTTGGCATTATCTGTTCCAGGGGGAGATTGTTGGGATTGAACCCTACCAGAGGAACAGATAATTAAAGGCAAAACTGGGTCAGAGCAGTGGATCCAGAATAAGCAGATGTTACATACAAGTCTCTCCCCTTGAAAGTGGTTTCAACATCTGCTGACCTCCTATCTACTGATCGTACAAGCCACTAACCGTCAAATCTGCTGCTCTTGTAAAGACTGATAGAAGACTAAAGCTCTGCTGCTCAATCTACTGTCTTGAGTCAAGTACTGCTTATCCAGACAAGCACTACTGGGTTCACAGCGGTGGAAGGATGCAGCAGCTGTTTAAGTGTCTTTTATGTAATGAAATGTAATAGCAGTAGTTAGTATAGCAGTGTTTGTATAGATCAGAGGTTAGAGTTTGTTAGGAGGTTAGATGTCACTTTCATGGTGACGTCAGCTAAGATGCTCAGTGGTTTGCTAGTGCCTATAAATAGAACAGTGCTCTGTACTGTTCTACTAGCTCTTCACAAACTTGTTTTCCTGCACGAACAAACGCTGAGCTCTGGCTGAGGGAGAGTTTGTATTCAAGCATTATCTTGTAATCGTTGTTGAAATTAAAATTCAATCATTCGGTTCCTTGTTGAAAATGTCTTGATCAAAGCAATACTCTCGTTTGATTGTATGCAAAGTTTGTTTCCATATTAATTCCGCTGCACAACTCATCCATTTCCATTTTAATTCAAACAGAAAATACAATCAAAACCAAACTCAGATCCATCAGTTTTGAAATCTGATATGACAACTGAAGCTGAACGACACTCTATAAGTGATTATAAGTGATTGTCATTTGAGATGTTTTAAGTATATTTTTTTGAGCTATAAAATTATCTTTTTTAATTTATATAAAATATATATTACATGTTATATATTTTACATTATATAAGGTGAGTGTTTTTTCGCACAACGTGACAGGTAATCAATCAATGTCGTTTAATTCATTACACAGGGGAATATATTAAAGTACATGTACTTGGTATAATAACCGAAAGTGAAAACTTAAAAATAAAGTTGTGATATGACCAGAAAAAACATCAACACGTATTTTACGTTAGTTACAAACTATAATGACGAGTATTGGTACCGGTTCTGATAATGTCGATTTCGCTATTAGTTCAGTTCGTCATAGTATCTCGCTCACCTCGTATACTATATATAATATACACCTTTAATCCATTTGATTTTTTTTACTAATTTCGTTTTTCTTTAACAACATGCTTTTATTACCTTAACTTTATACACGGTTAGTATTTTTCCCTAGACGTTACGGTATAAATTTTGTTGAAAACGTGGTTTTCTTCGACGTAGGGTATTTGTTTCTTTCCCCAGACATTACGGTATAAATTTTGTTGAAAACACGGTTTTCTTTGACATATAGGGTATTTGTTTTGTTTTGTTTTGTGGTCTATATTGAGTGCCGGTGTAGTACCAATACCGTGACAAACGAAACCAATACCGACCGAACAATGTTGATACCAATAACAATATTATCGGAACCGACAGGGCCATCTTCGAAAATCACAAAAAAAAAATTGGCCCTGTTTAAGATAAAAAATTTGGGCCCTATTCGCAAATCTTCATATAATATAAACTCATCAATCATTCAATCAAATATATAAATACAGCGATAATTGTTACGAAATTGATAAAACAAATTAACAAAAATCGAATTTTAAGAATTTTAAGAATAAAAAAAAAGAATTATAAGAATTTTATACCTCAATCTCAAGATTATCCACTCCACAAAACCCTGGATTCATCCTTTGAAACACCTCCTGCGTCGATGATGATGATGATGATATCCTTGATTTCTCACTCGATTTCGACTTGTAAATCCTCCTCTGCTGCGATGATGATGAATCGTCGTCTGATTATGATGAACGACTGAATGTGAATCCCCCAGGCCCCAAGTCGACGTTCTGTTTTCCCACATGACAATTGGGTTATAATTTTGAAAAACTTTTGTTTGTTAGCCACTTGTGTCTTGGAGGTGGGCTTGTTAATTGAGTTTATAAAACTTTGGGTCTTATTTATAAAACTTTTAATTGGGTACAAGTATTTATTTTATCGAATACCGATATTCTTTTGGACGATATCAGTACAAACCAAATTAATACCAACTGAATTCATTTAGCATGAGAAATCTCCCTAATATAAATAAGAGTTAAATGCCCGGATAGTCCCTGTGAATGCACTATGTCTGTAGCTTCCGTCTGTATCGAGTCTTTGTTTAACCTGTTTTATGTCTGTATAATGTTTATTGTATAGTATCCGGGATGAAACAACGGTTAGGCATATGTTGTAAGTCCATCCGAACGGATGGGCAGTAGCATGTTTCACCCGGATGGGCAACCTCTATAAATAGAGGTGCTTAGGTGTCACACCCCGATATTTCCACATATTACCGGTGGGCCCGGCGGGGAGTATCGTGACGTAGTTGATATCATCATAGTCAATACACACAATATAATAGCACAGCGGAAGTCTGGGTGAATAAACTATTACAAACCATATTGTCTGAGTGTTCGAGTTTATGAATATACAGACTGGAATGTAATAAGATCCACAGGTGGATCATAAATGTACAAAGAAACAAAAACAACAGACTTCAGGCATCTCATGGATTTGCAAGATCCTCTAACCCTATAGCTCCAGTCTATTACGAGAGGTACCTGTCAAGTCAGTCTTTAAGAAAATACGTCAGTTTACACTGGTAAATACAATTAACTGACTCATTTTGAAAATGTTTAAGAAAATTTATTTAAGTGCACATGGCACAAATCTTTTTATAACTTGGGACAATTATTTAAAGATAATCTTGTATACCGATTTATATGTTTGTCATACAATTGGGGCCGATTGGAAGCCGGACTTGATTAACCGACCCACCACTTATAGAACCCACAAAGGAGTTATCCCCAACATGTGGGTTTATATATATTATTTAGCATTTGCATCTGTCAGGTGTATGCCTACACCCCGTGCATAGGTCGTGGCCATTTTCAAATAAAATAAGCCGAGGATATCCAGGACACGGTCGTATTAACCCCCAATGTTTATGTTATCAAACAAGACAGATTAAAACAGGTTATGTAAATTTATTAATCACAATCCGATTAAATGATTTCATACCCGACCAAGTGGTATTATTATAATACCATATCCCAAGCCCGTATAGGGAAAATAAGTTAAAAGTATTTACCTGATGCTAGCAGTAAATTCCTAAGGCTTTTCGAAGGCACCTTCTACCGGAAGCTATTTAATCTGTATAGAAGGTTTATTAACCTATTAGGATGCTAACGGGTCTTTAATTAAGTCAAGGACTTAGACCGGCTAGTTAGAAAGAAACCTTACGGTTCTAAACGCTAGATTAAGCGGAGACCGGAATAGAATGTGGTTTAGACCCGACAAGCTTGGATACTTTTATAGTATGGGTAAACTAAACACATTCTGGAATTTGAGGATTTAATGATAAGGTTTGACCCGTTTCGACTATTTTATGTAAACTAGTCACATAAGCCGATCCGAACGTGTAACCGTGTAACGGGTAACCAAATAAATTATATACAGGTCTTAATCATTATTATTCTCAAAATATGTTAATACATCAGTAAGATGTTAACATATATGACCAATAAGTAATTTAAACCAAAATAAGTCCCATAAGGGCATTTTGGTAATTTTAATGCCCATAATAGAGTTTAATTGTTCAACTGAGTTCCAGGTCTGATCTAATCAGTAAAAATATATATTTTTATAATTTATAACAATAGGATACTTTATATATGTGAAAATTATCTTATATAGCCAAACTATGTCCCGTAGGTAGGGCTGTAAACGAACCGAACGAACACGAACAAGGCCTTGTTCGTGTTCGTTCGTTAAGGATATAAATGTGTTCACGAACGGTTCATGAACACTTACCGAACGAGATTTTATGTTCGTGTTCGTTCATTAAGGAAATGAGCGTGTTCACGAACGGTTCACGAACACAAATAAATTTGGCGAATGCGACGAAGGATAAAGGTGGATGGCCCAGAGAGTAGCACTAGAACTTGGATTCCTTATTATGGAACGGGGGTCGATTGTATTCGTCGATATAAATAATAAGAAATGAAAGGGAAATGGTGTAAAAACAAGGTGAAATAGGGTTTTCTAGTTTAATTCTTAGGGTAATAAAATAAATATAAGTTTAATTATATAAAAAGTATAGATAAAATATATGAAAGTACAAAAATCTTTCATTGAAAGTTAAAACACAAACATGCGAACATAAAGTAACGCAAATGAACGAATGTGAACGAACACGTTCACGAACACGTTACCGAACGTTCACGAACACAATTGAACGAACGAGACCTTTGTTCATGTTCGTTCATTTAACTAATCGAACGAAATTCCTTGTTCGTGTTCGTTCATTTATTAAACGAACGAACATAAACGAACTTCCCGCCGAACGGTTCATGAACTGTTCATTGAACGTTCGGTTCGTTTACAGCCCTACCCGTAGGGGCATTTTGGTAATTTTACATAGGCTTTAAAGGTCGAAATAGACTTCTGAGATTAAAAAAACTTTAGCTTACTATTTAATTATATAAATTAACTTAAAACATCAGTGGGTAATAGGTTTTATATGCCACATTTAGTTTTAACTCAAACTATGTGCTAAAAATGCTTAAAAGTCGGTTTAAAGGGGTATTCGGTTTAAAATAGGAAATCTGAGTTTTTGATCAGTTTATAAAGTTCAAAATACTTTATTTATCATATGAAATCAGTAGCAAAAGGTTTGGTACTAAAAAGTTATGTAAAACTCATTTTATGCATGAAAAGGGTAAAACCGACAATTACCGAAATCAAGCTATAATCCTATGTTATGCTCAGCCTAAAAATAATTAAAAATCTTCAAAAATCCCAAAATATTATTTTACATCAGTAGGTAAAAATTTTGGTATTAAAAATCGGGTTTAGATAGGTTTTATGTTAATTACGCCATTTAAATAATAAAAAGCTCCTTAATTACGCTATTGAGCATAACTCCAATTCTAGACCTCAAATTGATGTCAAATTTTAGGAAATGTCTAAATATAAGTAGCAAAGGTGTTAGTCCATTTACATTGTTAAAAATCTCAGTTGTATGTAAAAAGGGCGTTTATGGCATTGTTAAGCATAATTACGATCAAGTGCATATAATTCAAACCACTAGGCACCATGCAATATAACTCCAGAGGGTTATACTACTAAGTAATGTGGTCCTAATGGAAGCTTAAAACATGGGAGAATTAAGCTTAAATGGGTCAGAACCGAAAGTCAAAGCAAAAGTCAAGCTTTTGCGACTTTCGGTTATAAACTGACCTTAGACTATTAATTGCTGGGTTAGGACTGATAAAACATGTTTTAATATTGATTACCAAGTCATTAGAATGTTAAAATATAGTTTAGAACCTCTGTTTTATTAATTGGAATCATTTTTGTAATTTCTGTCCAGTTTGACTTTTTGTCAAACTACTTTGACCCGACAATTGACCAGTCAAACGAGCTAATTAGGAGGTGCCCTTTTAAGGGTTAATCACCTACACTAATGTGGTTCTATAACCACTTTCAATTTGATCAGTGGTTAAGCCACATGTAATTAAAATGAAAGTCAAACTAAATTTACGATAAGTTTGACTTTAGAGTAATTAAGCTAAATTAAATGACTAAACAAGAAATTAGAGGCTTACTTAAGGTCCTAGCAAACTTTTATACACTTGATAATCCTCTTCTTACTGATGGAAGCTCCAGAATAAGTCCGACAAGTGAATTGCTTGCAAATGTGTTTATGAACACAAGAATAGGATCCCTTATATAGAAAATTCCTTGAATCTTGATCACTTCCAGGTGTAATTGGAGGCCCTGGGATCACCCCAGGCGTCCTAGCTAGTGCAATAAACCGACTTACAGCTCCGTAGGTCAATACAACCTTGACTAAGGCGGTGTAACAGCTTTAACCCATACCTGGCAGGTGTTTTCTGAATTGGGCATGCTGAGGCGGGCCGCGTAAGACTTAAGGGAGTCTTACGCGGGCCGCGTGGACCGGCTAAACTGGCAGAACAAGTTTCATTGTTGGCAGATTCAGTCCCTTGACGTTTTTAACCCTTTTTAACTTTATTTTTTTGGCAATCAAGGCCCTTGTAGTTAATTTGCTGAAGTCCAATGATGTGTAAACAAACTTCGTTAGGCTCCGGTTCACTAAACACCTCTATGAAAGCTAGTTTCATTAAGTTGACACTTTTGTCCCAAAGTCTTGAAAACATGTTTAACGATATCGAAACCACGTGAAATTCATACCACTTATTCTTAAGAGTATATTTGAATGTTTCGAAGCCTCGGTTTCGTTATAAGGTCACTAAGAGGTCAGAATTGACATGTTGACACGTTTCACCCTTATACTTAATAATCTTCCGATTATTTTCATAAACGGCTTCTTACATCCAATCGATGACTCGTTTAAGAATATGTTCATCATGTAAGGTTATTCAGAGGCACAAGTTTGGCATATTGACACTTTTAGTCCCTGTGGTTTCATAGTTTCATTGTTCAACAACTTTGGTCCTTCAAACTAAATCTTTCGCACCTTTAGAGTTTAGGACACGTGTCTATACATAATTGGACGCGTTTTTTACGTGGTGTTACATCCTCAGCCCCTTAAAAGAAATCTCGACCCCGAGATTTACTGGAATAAGTGAGGGTACTTCTGTCTCATAGTGGACTCGACTTCCCACGTATATTCGGGACCTCTGCGAGCGTCCTATTTGACCTTTACTATAGGTACGTGCTTTCTTCGGAGCTTCTTAACCTGTCGATCTTCGATCGATATAGGTCTTTCGACAAATCTCAAGCTTTCATCAATCTGTACGTCTTTATGAGACATAGCTAGCGATCCATCAGTTAGGCATTTCTTGAGATTACAAATGTGAAACACATTATGAATCCCACTTAGCTCCTCAGGCAAGTTTAGCTTATAAGCTACACTGCCGACACATTCGATAATTTCGAGCGGTCCAATATATCTAGGGCTCAACTTGCCCTTTTTACCAAAATGCATCACACCTTTCCAAGGTGATACTTTCAGTAAGACTTTATCGCCAACCTCAAATTTTAGAGGTTTTCGTCTCTCATCAGCATACTTTTTCTGCCTATCTCTGGCAGCTTTCAGGCGATCACGAATCTGGACAATCTTGTCCGTCATTTCAAGGACTATATCAGGTCCTGATAACTGAGCTTCTCCTACTTCTGCCCAACAGACAGGCGTTCTGCATTTCCTACCATATAATGCCTCAAAAGGAGCAGCCTTAATGCTTGTATGGTAGCTATTTTTATAGGAGAACTCTATCAATAGCAGGTGGTCATCCCAACTACCACTTGAGATCAATAACACATGCTCAAAGCATGTCTTCTAAAGTTTGAATTGTACGCTCACTCTGTCCATCCGTCTGAGGGTGGTAAGCAGTACTAAAATTCAAACGCGTACCCAAGGATTGTTGGAAACTTTTCCAAAAATGAGAGGTGTATCTAGTATCTCTATTAGAGATAATAGCTACTGGTACTCCATGTAGAGCTACTATCTTATCTACGTATAACTGGGCTAATTTGTCGGAGCTATGAGTCTCCTTGATGGGTAGGAAATGTGCTGACTTTGTTAGTCTATCAACTATAACCCATATGGTGTCATTCCCGTGCCTTGTCTTAGGTAACTTGGTTATAAAATCCATAGTTACCATTTCCCACTTCCACGTGGGAAGTTCTGGCTGTTGTAACAGGCCCGATGGCTTTTGATGTTCAGCTTTAATCTGAGCACAGGTCAAGCACTTAGCTACATGGGTGGCAATCGATTTCTTCAAACCTATCCACCAATAATTTGCCTTTAAATCATGATACATCTTGTCACCTCCAGGGTGAACTGAGTATTTGGAATTGTGAGCTTCCTGGAGGATTACATCTTGAAGTCCTCCATGAATAGGAACCCAAATTCTTCCATTCATTCTGAGGATTCCATCCTTCCCAGGCTCTAACTGCTCAGCAGTCACACCTAACTTTTCATTTGGAAGATTAACTTCCAAAACAACATCTTTCTGTGCAACTAATAGTCTTTCATTCAGACTATTCTTCAACTCAATGCTCTTGGCATTGATCCTAATTGGTTTAACTTTTTCCTTTCGGCTTAGAGCATCTGCGACCACATTCGCTTTACCAGGATGGTAGCGAATTTCGCAATCATAGTCATTTAAGGTTTCCATCCAACGACGCTGTATCATATTGAGCTCTTTTTGATTGAACAAATGTTGGAGACTTTTGTGATCAGAAAATATCACACATTTAGTTCCATATAAATAATGTCTCCATAACTTTAGTGCGAATACAACGGCACCCAGCTCCAAATCGTGGGTGGTGTAATTCTTCTCATGCACTTTTAGTTGTCGTGATGCATAGGCAATCACCTTGCCTCGTTGCATAAGCACACAACCCATACCGGTGTGTGAAGCATCACAGTATACGGCAAACTCTTCAATTCCATCAGGTAAGGTTAACACCGGAGCATTGCTCAATTTCGTTTTAAGAATCTCGAAGGATTCTTGTTGTTTCGGACCCCAATCAAACTTAACATTCTTACGGGTCAAGGAAGTTAATGGTGCAGCTATTCTTGAGAAGTTTTCAATGAATCTTCTATAATATCCAGCTAAACCTAGAAAGCTACGTATTTCGGTTGGAGTCTTGGGTGCTTCCCAATTCATTATGGCTTCTACCTTAGCGGGATCTACTTGGATACCTCGCTCATTGACAACATGTCCAAGGAATTGGACTTCACAAAGCCAAAATTCACATTTGGAGAATTTAGCATACAGCTTCTCCTGTTGAAGCAATCCTAAGATACATCGAATATGCTTCTCATGATCAACTTGGTTACGAGAATAGATAAGTATGTCATCTATGAAGACAATGACGGACTTATCTAAGTATGGTTTGCAAACTCTATTCATGAGGTCCATGAATGCCGCTGGAGCATTAGTGAGCCCAAAAGGCATCACTAAAAACTCGAAATGTCCATACCTCGTCCTGAAAGCCGTCTTAGGCACATCTTCAGTTCTTACTTTAAGTTAATGATACCCAGATCTCAAATCAATCTTTGAGAAATAACTCGCCCCTTGGAGCTGATCAAATAAATCATCGATCCTGGGTAAAGGATAACGATTCTTGATCGTTACCTTATTCAATTCACGGTAATCAATGCATAAGCGCATAGATCCGTCTTTCTTTTTCACAAAGAGTATTGGAGCTCCCCAAGGTGAAGAACTAGGTTGTATAAAACCCTTTTCCAATAAATCATCTAACTGAGTTCTAAGTTCCTTCATCTCAGTAGGTGCTAGGCGATAAGGAGCTCGTGCAATAGGTGCCGCTCCTGGAAGAATATCTATCCTGAACTCTACCTGCCTCTCAGGAGGTAATCCAGGTAACTCGTCAGGAAAGACATCAGGATACTCAGAGATGATTGGGATGTCTTCAATCTTAGGTTTCGGATCATTCACAGTCACTTGTGCCATGTAAATGACAAACCCGCTCTTTAAACATTGTGATACCTTGAGAATAGACACATTGCTGGGCAACCCGTATTGTGTATCTCCTTGAATGGTGACATATTCACCAAAAGGGGTTTTGATAATAACTAGCTTTTTATGACAGGCAATTTGGGCTTGGTTATGCGACAACCAATCCATGCCCAAGACTATATCAAACCCAGCCAACTTCATTGGCAAGAGGAATAGAGGGATAGAGTGATTCTTGATGGATATGGAGCATCCATCAAGAAGAGTTGAAGCTGACTCTAAGGTACCATCGGCAAGTTCTACCTCATATTTTATGTCTAGAGTCTTAATGGGCAGATTCAATAACTTACAGAACTTATGGTCTACTAAAGACTTATCAGCACCGGAATCAAATAAGACTCTAGCATAATTATTATTAATGAGGAAGGTACCTGTTATGACGTTATCGTCGTTCACTGCTTCCCTCGCATTCATCTGGAAAACTCTCACGTTGTTCTTCTTTGCCTCCTCGGGCTTCTTTGTATTCTTGGGGAAATTGGTTTTAATGTGCCCATTTTCATTGCAACCATAGCAGGTTGCATCCTTTATGTTCCGGCACTCAACAGACCTGTGCCCTTTCTTTTTACAGATCCCACATGGTTTGGCCTGTGGGTCTTGATTGCACTTCCCAATGTGCCTTTTATTGCAGTTCTTACACCTAGGCTTGTCACCTGACTGCCCTTTCTTAGAATTAAAGTTCCCTTTTCCTTTCTTGTTCGACTGGGGAGACTTATCTTCCTCTCTCTTCCTCTTCCCTTCATCAGTGGCTTTCTTTGCCCTACTCCTCACAATATCAAGAGTAAGGGACAACGATAGATCTACAGCGGATCTATAAGTGGCTGGCTTAGAAGCCTTAACATTGCCTTTTACTTCGGGGGCCAAACCACCGATGAAACGCGCAATGCGTTTGGGTTCAGGAGTGACTAGGTATGGTACCAGCCTTGACATCGAGTTAAAGTTAGTCACATAGGATTTACAATCCAGATCTTTCATTACTAAGGTGAGGAAATCAGTCTCTATCTGCTCGACTTCATGCTGGGGGCAATAGATTTCCTTAACCAAATTCACAAACTTGTTCCATGATAGATTGTACAAAGGAACCTTCCCAGTGGCTTGCACTAACGCTTTCCACCAGGTAAGGGCATCGCCCTTGAAGGACTGTGATACAAACTTTACTATATCCTCCATAGCACATCCGCTGATGTCTATTACAGTCTCCATCTCATCTAACCATTTCATGCAATCGATTGCGTCTTTTTCTCCTGTAAAATCCCTCGGTTTACAGGAGACAAAGTACTTATAGGTACATCCTTTGTTGTACCGGGGAGTCGGTTCAAGAACAACCTGCCTCTTTGGCTCACTACCCTGATTAAATGAGTGCTGGGACTCACTTTTCTTATGAGTATGGGTTTGAGAATGGGATCTCGAATGAGTTTGAGACCTAACAATACTAGGCTCTTTAAATTTAGCATCCATAGCCTGAGCGACTGCTGCGGTTATCATTTCTTGCAGCTTGGCACCAGTGATATTAATTCTAGTGTTGTTGCCTTCTGTAGGATGACTGTTTGCTTCATCTGATCCAGCCATTCTTATATACTATATCAAATATAAATGATATATTTAAATTACATATTAGATCATCGCATTGATGAATAGATGGTCATGGTATTATTAAACCATTTAGACCATATATAAAAATAATATTCAAAGAGATATCATTCTTTAAATTTTTATTAGACAGAGGAATATAAATCACACTGTCAATGTCATGAAGACATATTTATATTACACAAAGCTCGTCTCGAAGGACATTTAGATGGCACGAAGCCTTGTCACAAGGACGATTATAATCATTGCTTTTTTTAAGGGTTGAACAAAGTTCATCGCCTTTTTGACAAAAAGTTTATAATTAGAACTTTCATTGTCATTATTACACCTTTGCTTATAAGCATACATCTCTAATGGATGTTGTGGTGTATACATCATTTTGATGTTTACTAGCCATGATTCGTATTGATTATATAGGCTAAAATTAGTGGCTTGGAAAAATCCAAGTACATTAGGAAGATTGTGTGATTTCTCGTACCGCACAATTCTTGATTGTTAACATGTTTTCAGATGTTAACAGAGAGTCATTTTCTTAAAAAGGTTATACCATCATAGCCATTTAATATTTTGGCTAGGTTATACCTCTAAGAGTTTCTTAGGCGGATTAAATAAAATTTTAAATGAAGTAGCATGATATAGTAAAATACATATTTAAAATCAAAATAATTTCATTAAAACTACAAAACGATTACAACGTTGCCCGAAAAGGGACTTGAGAAAAACATCACAAACTGCCCACGCAGGGGCTACTGAAAACATTGCCCACGCAGGGGCTACTAAACAGAAATAAGTCCACGCAGGGACTTGGTACATGAAAACAAAATAAACGTCCTCGCAGGGACTTTATTACATGACAAACAAAACAACCCTACATCATCCTATTTCTTCTTGCCCTTGAGAAGGTTCATAAGACCCTTGACAAAACCATTGTGCTTCTTCTTGGTTTCATGAGCCTCATGTTCAACCCTGTCTAACCTCTCTAGGATCTCTTGAGTTTGCTGCTGCTGAATAGGGGGAGGTTGTTGGTATGACGGGTATTGATAATCCTGCGCTGGGTATCCCGTGGGATACACTGGAGGGTAAGAAGAAGGGTAAAGATGATGGTATTGTGTAGCTGTAAGATACGGATCATGAGTCCCATAGTCAGATGGGTATCCAGACTGATTATACCCAGGCGACCCTGGGTATGTTGTGATAGGGTTTTCTAAACCCAACGGTGGCTGTAGTGGTGCGTGTGAAACCGGCGGAAGGTTGACTTCCGGCACCGTGTGTGATGATCCACCCAACTGAGGGTCTTCTGGGATAGGAGGATACGAACTTGAGCCACGGGGAGATGCAAACCGTGGTCCCCCACGTACTGACATTCTAGCATTTCTCCTTCGCCTTGGAGGCTCGGGAGGCTGTTGAGGTGGATCCTCAACTGGCAAGGGTGGTGGGGTAACAGCTCGAAGCTGTGGTTCATCCAAGGGAGGTTGGACTGGGGGGTTATGGTATGAAGGTTGACTTCCGGCACCGTGTGTGATGATCCACCCAACTGAGGGTCTTCTGGGATAGGAGGATACGAACTTGAGCCACGAGGAGATGCAAACCGTGGTCCCCCACGTACTGACATTCTAGCATTTCTCCTTCGCCTTGGAGGCTCGGGAGGCTGTTGAGGTGGATCCTCAACTGGCAAGGGTGGTGGGGTAACAGCTCGAAGCTGTGGTTCATCCAAGGGAGGTTGGACTGGGGGGTTATGGTATGAAGGTGTAAAGAACCAATCATACTGACCCAACCTCTCCTGGAATGAGTCAGGCTCATTGTACGGTGATCCCTGAAATGGGGAACCACTTGAGATACTTATTGGGTGGCCTGGTGTTCCTGTTTGCAAATCCGGGTCTGGGTCGTCATCCATCTCCATTTCCTGAGAAAAGTGATCCTCAGGTCCCAAAGGGTTGTAGCCCAAAAAGTCGTTAACATAAGCGTTTGGATTAAATTGTGCAGGTGAGTAAGTGGAATCTGAATGATGAAAAGGATGAGATTGAAAAGAGTGATGTGATTGGTTTGAATGATGAGTTCCTTGCGAAAGAGGGGAATGATGGGGTTCGATAGGAATGGGCAACCCAAAATAAGGAGGGTCAGACGGTGAGGATCCTAGCGAGACAGAATGTCTTGCTGGTTCAAAGCTATGGCTCTAATTATCCTTGGAGTCGGAGCCGGAAAGCGAGTCGAATGGTGTACGCCTGTGAGAGGGTCCCGTGCTGCTAGATGTTAGACCGTTTGCGTGACCCTAAAAGTCAGTTAAAGCAGTTCATCTTCAAATACGAAGGCGGAATCAACGTATATAAAGTCATAACAGCTTTGTTCCTTTCAATTCTTCCTCTATTAATCAATTCTGAGTCTTTACAATCAATTTCTAACAAAATTTCGACAGCACCTTGACTCACACACAAACACCTTCTGGTTTAGTTTCAAATGACCACATCCCCTATTTATAGACTCTGGGTTTAGCTTGAGGATGACACACTCCTAGGTTTAGCTTGAATATGCACAATATCAGTTCAAGCTAAAGCTGATCAATAGGTTTAGCTTGAACTAGCCTTGAAACCCCTTCAAGCTAAACACCCTAGAAAAACATATAAAACCCTAAATTCTAATCTAGTGTGTACTCATTCATTCTATCTAGACATAAGACTTGATAAGATATAGTCAACAGACATTCAGTGCCCCAACACTAGACGGTCCTCCACACATGGGTCCTTTGCTTCTTCCTCTTAGTCTAGGTGGCATTCTTCCAAGTCAACCTATCAAAACAAGTAACTATGATAAAACAATAAATGGAAGGTTAAGAGTAAAATCCTAGGTCATTTGCCTAGACTCGAGAGTCTAAGGAATGTGCCTATTGTGCCATTGAGATTAAACACAAAAGGTTAGTGTTTAATTCACTCAATGTTGGCTCTGATACCAACCTGTCACACCCCGATATTTCCACATATTACCAGTGGGCCCGGCGGGGAGTATCGTGACGTAGTTGATATCATCATAGTCAATACACACAATATAATAGCACAGCGGAAGTCTGGGTGAATAAACTATTACAAACCATATTGTCTGAGTGTTCGAGTTTATGAATATACAAACTGGAATGTAATAAGATCCACAGGCGGATCATAAAGAAACAAAAACAACAGACTTCAGGCATCTCATGGATTTGCAAGATCCTCTAATGACACCCTATAGCTCCAGTCTATTACAAGAGGTACCTGTCAAGTCAGTCTTTAAGAAAATACGTCAGTTTACACTGGTAAATACAATTAACTGACTCATTTTGAAAATGTTTAAGAAAATTTATTTAAGTGCACATGGCACAAATCTTTTATAACTTGGGACAATTATTTAAAGATAATCTTGTATATCGATTTATATGTTTGTCATACAATTGGGGCCGGTTGGAAGCCGAACTTGATTAACCGACCCACCACTTATAGAACCCACAAAGGAGTTATCCCCAACATGTGGGTTTATATATATTATTTAGCATTTGCATCTGTCAGGTGTATGCCTACACCCCATGCATAGGTCGTGGCCATTTTCAAATAAAATGAGCCGAGGATATCCAGGACACGGTCGTATTAACCCCCAATGTTTATGTTATCAAACAAGACAGATTAAAACGGGTTATGTAAATTTATTAATCACAATCCGATTAAATGATTTCATACCCGACCAAGTGGTATTATTATAATACCATATCCCAAGCCCGTATAGGGAAAATAAGTTAAAAGTATTTACCTGATGCTAGCAGTAAATTCCTAAGGCTTTTCGAAGGCACCTTCCACCGGAAGCTATTTAATCTGTATAGAAGGTTTATTAACCTATAAGGATGCTAACGGGTCTTTAATTAAGTCAAGGACTTAGACCGGCTAGTTAGAAAGAAACCTTACGGTTCTAAACGCTAGATTAAGCGGAGACCGGAATAGAATGTGGTTTAGACCCGACAAGCTTGGATACTTGTATAGTATGGGTAAACTAAACACATTCTGGAATTTGAGGATTTAATGATAAGGTTTGACCCGTTTCGACTAATTTATGTAAACTAGTCACATAAGCCGATCCAAATGTGTAATCGTGTAACGGGTAACCAAATAAATTATATACAGGTCTTAATCATTATTATGCTCAAAATATGTTAATACGTCAGTAAGATGTTAACATATATGCCCAATAAGTAATTTAAACCAAAATAAGTCCCGTAAGGGCATTTTGGTAATTTTAATGCCCATAATAGAGTTTAATTGTGCAACTGAGTTCCAGGTCTGATCTAATCAGTAAAAATATATATTTTTATTATTTATAACAGTAGGATACTTTATATATGTGAAAATTATCTTATATAGCCAAACTATGTCCCGTAGGGGCATTTTGGTAATTTTACATAGGCTTTAAAGGTCAAAATAGACTTCTGAGTTTAAAAAAAGTTTAGCTTACTGTTTAATTATATAAATTAACTTAAAAGATCAGTGGGTAATAAGTTTTATATGCAACGTATAGTTTTAACTCAAACTATGTGCTAAAAATGCTTAAAAGTCGGTTTAAAGGGGTATTCGGTTTAAAATAGAAAATCTGAGTTTTTGATCAGTTTATAAAGTTCAAAATACTTTATTTATCATATGAAATCAGTAGCAAAAGGTTTGGTACTAAAAAGTTATGTAAAACTCATTTTATGCATGAAAAGGGTAAAACCGACAATTACCGAAATCAAGCTATAATCCTATGTTATGCTCAACCTAAAAATAATTAAAAATCTTCAAAAATCCCAAAATAGTATTTTACATCAGTAGGTAAAAAGTTTGGTATTAAAAATCGGGTTTTGATAGGCTTTATGTTAATTACGCCATTTAAATAATAAAAAGTTCCTTAATTACGCTATTGAGCATAACTACGATCAAGTGCATATAACTCAAACCACTAGGCACCATGCAATATAACTCTATAGGGTTATACTACTAAGTAATGTGGTCCTAATGGAAGCTTAAAACACGGGAGAATTAAGCTTAAATGGGTCAGAACTGAGAGTCAAAGCAAAAGTCAAGCTTTTGCGACTTTCTGTTATAAACTGACCTTAGACTATTAATTGCCGGGTTAGGACTGAAAAAACATGTTTTAATATTGATTACCAATTCATTAGAATGTTAAAATATAGTTTAGAACCTCTGTTTTATTAATTGGAATCATTTTTGTAATTTCTGTCCAGTTTGACTTTTTGTCAAACTACTTTGACCCGACAATTGACCAGTCAAACGAGCTAATTAGGAGGTGCCCTTTTAAGGGTTAATCACCTACACTAATGTGGTTCTATAACCACTTTCAATTTGATCAGTGGTTAAGCCACATGTAATTAAAACGAAAGTCAAACTAAATTTACGATAAGTTTGACTTTAGAGTAATTAAGCTAAATTAAATGACTAAACAAGAAATTAGAGGCTTACTTAAGGTCCTAGCAAACTTTTCTACACTTGATAATCCTCTTCTTACTGAAGGAAGCTCCAGAACAAGTCCCACAAGTGAATTGCTTGCAAATGTGTTTATGAACACAAGAATAGGCTCCCTTATATAGCAAATTCCTTGAATCTTGATCACTTCCAGGTGTAATTGGAGGCCCTGGGATCACCCCAGGTGTCCTAGCTAGTGCAATAAACCGACTTACAGCTCCCTAGGTCGATACAACCTAGACTAAGGCGGTGTAACAGCTTTAACCCGTACCTGGCAGGTGTTTTTTGAACTGGGCATGCTGAGGCGGGCCGCATAAGACTTAAGGGAGTCTTACGCGGGCCGCGTGGACTGGCTAAACTGGCAAAACAAGTTTCATTGTTGGCAGATTTAGTCCCTTGACGTTTTTAACCCTTTTTAACTTTATTATTATTTTTTTGGCAATCAAGGCCCTTGTAGTTAATTTGTTGAAGTCCAATGATGTGTAAACAAACTTCGTTAGGCTCCGGTTCGCTAAATACCTCTATGAAAGCTAGTTTCATTAAGTTGACACTTTTGGCCCAAAGTCTTGAAAACATGCTTAACGATATCGAAACCACGTGAAATTTATACCACTTATTCTTAAGAGTATATTTGAATGTTTCAAAGCCTCGGTTTCGTTATAAGGTCACTCAGAGGTCAGAATTGACATGTTGACACATTTCACCCTTATACTTTAATAATCTTCCGATTATTTTCATAAACGGCTTCTTACATCCAATCGATGACTCGTTTAAGAATATGTTCATCATGTAAGGTCATTCAGAGGCACAAGTTTGTCATATTGATACTTTTAGTCCCTATGGTTTCATAGTTTCACTGTTCAACAACTTTGGTCCTTCAAACTAAATCTTTCGCACCTTTAGAGTTTAGGACACGTGTCTATACATAATTGGACGCGTTTTTTTTACGTGGTGTTACATTAGGTCCTGGTTTGGTACTGAACTCTAGACACCCAAGGCGAAGCCCTGTCGAAATTCTCTCAGGCTCTTGTAATCGCCATTATTATCAATGAGAATGATGTTAAACGGTGTCTACGGTGTTACTCTTACTCCTACTACTTTCTTGGATTCTGCACGAGTCTGTAGTTGTTAAATCCGGCATGAGCGCGTTCGAAGACCCGAACTCACGGTCCTCACAAGTGGTATCAGAGCTTGGAGGTCGGATTCGAAGAAGAGATACCAGAGATCTACATCAAATTCTTGCCATTTTCTGATCAACACTTCACTATTTTCTACTCACTTCTCATTTTTCTTAACTTTTTCATAGAAAAACTCAAATTGGACACTGAATTCATGGACAGATTCACCTAAAAATGAACATAATGTGCAAAATGTGTTTTTAGTCAATCCTACAAAGTTTCAGATCTTAATTCGAACTAAAACACATTAAAATCAGTGAAAAACTATGAATTTTCGAACCAAGTGTGCTGACATCATCATCCATCCGGACGGATAGACTAGTCCATCCGGACGGATATAGGGTTCTTGCTTGAAGATTGTTCTTAGTGTTCTTGGCCATCCGGACGGATAGACATTGTCCATTCGGACGTATAGACATTTAGTGTTCATCCGGAAGATAGTTTATCCGGAAGATTGTTCATCCGGACATAGTCCATCCGGATAGAGTTCATACGTTGATTTTGTCCATCCACAAACTTGTCCTTCCAAACCTGTTCATCCGGAAACTGTTGTCATTTGATCATCCGGACCACGGCCATCCGGACAAGCAGTGTTGTGTTTACTTTGTATTCAAAAGTGTTTGACTCTCTTTGACTTCACATGTCACACCCCCAAAATACCACATGCGGAAACATCGTGGGACGTATGACGTACCAGGATCCAGCCACCAATCACATTAAACTATAACAAGATATTAAATAAAAGTTTCCATTTATTTCATAAAGTAGTTTCAAATCACAACTTAAAACCAATACGTTCAGCGGAAGCATAATGTAAATTGTTATTCAAGTGTTTCAAAACAAATGTGCGAAACCAATGAACATGTATCCAAGAGCCACGACCCATGACCACTCCAGCACTCCCAGATAGCAAGTTCCGTAACCGTGAATCTAACGACCTGCAAGCATGCAGACAAGTGTATCAGACAACGCTGGTGAGTTCAAAGTTTGTTATGCGTTTAGTTACCAAATGTAAGTTTAAAGCATTTCAGAAATACAATGTTGTTAAAAACTCAATTACCGCAAGATGGATCCAGATTATTTGCCTTTCCCCAATGCTCTATCAAACATTGGTCAAGTGGTTAAGGTAATTAGTTCACGCTCGTCCTCCCCGGTACGGTGTGAGGGTGCCAAACCTAATAGCGCTATCAACTAATAACCCCGTTGCCTCCCCGGTAACTATTTCGGTATATGATGGGACTTAAATGATAGATATGAGTGTATTAACCAACATCCCAAGTTTAACATTCCAGTTAAACCCATTTACCTGACATTCCTCCCTGGAATATTTACCACATGTCCCTCCCCGGGATGCATGCTTGAAAAAGGCAGTGAACTCACCTTAGATTTGCTCGGTATATTAAGTTACCTATTCCAGTTAGTCAACCAAACCCTACCGTGGTTACCAATAATATCAGTTTCATAATCAACCAAGGCACGTATTTCACACAGATTGTATTCATCATGGATCACAGTATAACATGTAGTAAGTACTCAGTTTCATACAAGTCCACATCCCATGTGAATGTCACACAAGTCAAATCAGGTTTCTCATTCTTAACCATCATTATTATCATGCAATCAGATAATATTATAAACACAGATATTTGTTAACATATTCATCACAGTGGATTGTCTTCACGACGAAGAACCTTCATGGCGACGAACCTTCATGGCGAAGCATTATACTTCGTCAAAAGTGGTTGCGACGAAGATTCATGATTGTTTGTCAAAAGCATGTCGATGAAGAGTCAGATCCTTCGTCGACTTGGATTCTTCGTCGCTTAACAGAATAGCCATGATTTCCTTTACTAGTTCGGCTAGTCAGTTACAGTTTATCATTAAGTCAATTGTCATCACAAATAACTATCGATTGACCAGTAACCAGGACTTCATATAACCATGTGACAACCCTCAAAATTACATGTATTCCGTACAATTTATTAATGATAATTAAGGTGCTTGACGACTGTGTGGAATTACTTAACTGCTCTCTGATTACTGTGTTATACTTACATGTGCTTGTTGACATACTAGTAGTATACATAAAAGTTACTAAATGGTCCGGTATGCTTTCCTGAGTGTTGAGAATTAAAAATGCTACAAATATATATATATATATATATATATATATATATAGGACACTTTACGGATTAATTAAGCACCTTAACGGAACAGTATCAAACCGAACAACCGAACATTACCCGGAACACAAAAATATTGTCAAACACATTGTTTTTACTTTTCTGAGCTAGTTAGGGTCCCCAAACGCCCTAACACACCTTATATTATATAACACAAACTAATACACTAACTTAACACTTGAAACTTAACTAAATAAGTAACTAGATCATTACAACCCAACCGCCCTACCACTCCCCCCCCCCCCTTTTGACGGTTGTAAGATGGGGGGACACCCCCACCATTCTTTTCAATATTTTATTCAAGTGTTGTTGGATCATGAAACATATTACATGTTGGATTAATGGTGGACTTGGTTATTATATATAACCACAAGACCTTAAACTTCATTTCATCAAACACACACCAACAAGCTCTCCTTCTTCTCTCCTCCTTTGTGCTCGGCAGCCAACCACCATCACCATACCACCACCTTCAACTCATTTTTCATCCATTCTACAAGCATACAAAGGTGTTAGAAGGTGAACAACGAAGCTCGGTGCGTTCGGAAGTTGAAGGACCACTCTCATCTTCTTTTACCCACCACATTTCTACACTCGAACTCCCCTAGCCTTGAGCTAGTGGTAAGAACTTAGATCCGTTCATTTTTCATGTTATTTAAGTGGTTAATAGTTACTTGATGATGAGAATCCACAAACACTATAGGGTCATAAACAACATCTTGAATATAAAGTAACATGATGATGATATAAGATGAAAACATGATGTTAATATGAAGTTTTTTTATTCTTGTTGATTACCTGATGATTTGCTGGTTAATATTGATGTTTGATGTTGTTGTGATCACTAAACATGTTAACGGAATCAAGCGAGCACGCTTTAGAATGTTGAAAGCTGAAAAACAGTAGGCTGTTTGGTGGTTACAGCCAACTTCAGTTGGCTGTAACAGGACCTTAATAAAACAAAAAATGTATTTTCTGAAGTCTAGATTTATGTATTATGAAATACGGTTCTAATGGCACTGGAATCATAATTTTTGGACTTCGTTTACTATTTTTAAGGTGTCGTTTTGTAACAGCAGCTAGAGCTGCATTTTTACTGCTGAAAATATGCATTCTGTTTTCTGTCATAACATGAATTATGTGTAGAGTTATATCATGAAATTTGTACTGTAGATGACCACCGATGTATTTGTAATTCTCTCACTGGAATTTCGTAAATCGGACTCTCGATGAATTATGTGTAGAGTTATATCATGAAATTTGTACTGTAGATGACCACCGATGTATTTGTAATTCTCTCACTGGAATTTCGTAAATTGGACTCTCGATGAATTATGTGTAGAGTTATATCATGAAATTTGTACTGTAGATGACCACCGATGTATTTGTAATTCTCTCACTGGAATTTCGTAAATCGGACTCTCGATGAATTTTAAATAAATTATTCCGTGGACTGCAGTCAGAAAAAGATAAATCTGAGTTCAGTCCGGAAAATGAATTTTTATAAAATATTGGTGATGAATTGGATCCCGATATTTTTACACAATAATATTTGGATCGTTTAAGACCTTCTGTAAAATGTTGGGAATTTTTGGAATAAGTTAACTATTTTATTAAAATCCCCGAAGACAGCCCAGTTTTGAATATAAAAGCTGAAATGACATAAGTCGTAAATTGCGTGTCTAAATGTCGAGTATGTTATCTGAGGATGATCTAACATGTTATATGTCAATGAAAGTAACATGTGCAATATCGTATGCTTGTTCTCGAGTAGATATAGGTGGAATGTTTATATGAGCGTGAACTATTAAAGTGTGTACATGTTATGTGGTAGAAGTAATGTGTAAATAAACCGTACGTAGGATACGTGTTATGCATAAGAAACTGATTGTTATCCGTACCTTATTAGGACGTGATTGACCGACCTTGACTGTTAGCTATATTTGAGAATCTAACCGAGCAAACCGAGGTGAGTTCACACTTTTCTACAAAGCATGGTAAATTCCCGGTGGGAATGGGAATGGGTTCAGGAATAGGGATTCCTCGTCCTTTGGGACGTGTTCAGGAATGTAAATTCCTCGTCCTGTTGGGACGGATTAGACTTACTGGACTAGAACTCTATCAGCGAAGTCCCTCCCTTTTTGTATCGACTTAATCACCGAGGCTATGGCGAGCGGGTCATTAGTTAATAGCGCTATTTGGTTTAACAAACCTCACACCGTGCCAGTTGGACGGGTGTGTACTAATGGAATATGGCACGTCGGTGATGATAGACACCGACGCTAGGGCACAAATTTTTTTTGTTAGTAGTCGATATGATAAACGAGTCTGGTAGTTTAAATAATGGGGTAGCCCCCACGGCCGGAGTGCCGGGCTGGATAGCCAGGGAAGGTGGACATGGGATGGTTAACTAATAAACGTTTTCGAACTATGGGGTAACCCCTACGGCTGGATAGCTGAATGAGATTAAACTACGTTTTTGGAAACAACTCTAAAATGGGCAACCAACCGTGAACTCACTCAACTTTGTTGTTGACTCGTTGCTACATGCTTTGCAGGTCGCTAGATGCTATGGAGCTTGTACATGGAGGTGGTCGTTGTGGGATGCGAACTGTTATGTTCCGTACTTAATAAATAAACCTTATGAACTTATGAAACTTATGTTTTGAACTTACGTTTTATGCTTCCGCTGTTAACCTAATGTCGGTTTACTTTCTTTTGGTCACCAATCGTATTGTGGTTGGTTTTATTTATTAATTGTGTTGTTCAATATGATTGGTGGCTCGATCCTGGTCATGTCATGCCTCCAAGCGGTGATACTCCGCATGGTGGATTTTGGGGGTGTGACAGATTGGTATCAGAGCCATTGGTTATAGTGAATTTGGTTTTAAAAAGGGGAAAATCTTTTTGATAAAACCAGACTATAACCTGTACAGTGCTCAACGATCCACAACGACGCTTCACTCCACGTGCAAGACTCGACACAATAGGTGGTATGATTTAGGTTATATTGTCGGTTAGATAGTTCACACTGTGCATTAATTAACGTGATAATTGCTATTTGAACCCTGTGTGCTTACTATCTACTGTCGTCCCACACTTACGCACTTTCGCGACACTTTTCTCACTTACGTTGCTTCGTAGTGTGATGATCATGAATGGACGCGGGGGACGTATCAACCTAACTCAAGCTCAGTTGACGGCTTTGATCAATGAACGAGTTGCTGAGGCACTCACATCTATCCATGCAGGAGGTCAACATGCTCAGCCTCCTGTGTGCACATTCAAAACCTTCATGGATTGCCGACCCAGTACCTTCAGCGGCACAGAAGGAGCGGTAGGCCTCTTCACTGGTTTGAGAAGCTTGAGTCTGTCTTCGAGATGTGTGAATGCCCTGAAGACCGTAGGGTGAAATATGCTACCGGAACACTTGAAGGTGCTGCGTTAACCTGGTGGAAAGCACAGGTTCAACTGCTTGGGTTGGCGGTTGCTAATGCCACCTCATGGAATGATTTCAAAGAACTGATCAAAGAAGAATACTGCAGTCGTGATGACATCCACAAGCTAGAGGTGGAATTTTTCAATCTGAAGATGACGGGGTCTGAGATTGAGGCGTATACGAAAAGGTCAAACGAGCTGGCCATCTTGTGCCCTACTATGGTGGACCCTCCCATCAAACGTATTGAGCTTTACCTCAAGGGTTTTGTACCAGAGATTCAGAGTTACGTAACTTCAGCTAACCTGGGTACCATTCAACAAATCATCAAGTTGGCTCATCGTCTCACCGACCAGGCAGTGGAACAAAACAGACTGCCTAAGCATATTAGTGCTACTACTACTGACGCTCCCAATGCTAACAAGCGAAAATGGGATGGGAATTCCGGTAAAGGTTATACTTCAGCTCAGTCCCAGCAGCGAAAGACAGATGAATACAGGAGTCCCGGTCAGCAGTCTTCTGGGAATCAAGGTCAGGGTGGATACAAGGGAAATCACCCCAAATGTAATCGCTGTAACTTGCACCACAGTGGACCATGTGGTAAAGGCAACTGTCATCGATGAAACAAGCCTGGTCACATTGCAAGAGATTGCAGGAGTCAGCGTCCGGCGAATCAGAACCAGCAGCAACAACAAGCCCCACCAAATCAACGCCAGCAGCAGCAACAACAAGGTAACAACAAAGGGTGCTTTCAATGTGGTGCTGAGGGCCATTTCAAGAAAGACTGCCCCCAGCTAAATCAGAACCAGAACAACAACAATCAGGGGAATGGAAACGGTAATGGGGGAAACAACAATGGTAATGGGGCAAGGGGTCGTGTGTTCGTGATTGGTCAGGGTGATGCAAGGAACGATCCCAACGTTGTTATGGGTAAGTTTCTTCTGGATGATTTCTTTGTTACTGTTTTATTCGATTCGGGTGCCGATACTAGTTATGTGTCCTTAAAAGTTAGTCAAATGCTTAAGCGCACTCCAACACTTTTGAACACCAAACACACGGTAGAACTAGCAAACGGTAAAAGTCTTGAAGCCACACATGTAGTTAAAGGTTGTAACCTCGTCTTAGCTGGTCAGACTTTCTCTATCGATCTTATCCCTATCACACTCAGTAGTTTCGACGTCGTTATTGGGATGGATTGGCTATCTCATCATCAAGCGGAAATTGTTTGCAAGGAGAAAATCGTCCGCATTCCTCGTTCTGGTAAAGAACCCCTCGTGATTCATGGCGACAAGAGTGGTGCTGTCGTAGGCATTATCTCTTTCCTTAAGGCCCAGAAGTGTTTGCGAAAGGGCCACACTGCCATTCTAGCACTCGTTACTGACGCATCTACGGAAGAAAAGAGAATTGAAGACATTCCTATTGTGCACGATTTTCCTGAGGAATTACCTGGTCTTCCGCCTCATCGTCAAGTTGAGTTTCAAATCGAGCTAGCTCCTGGAGCAGCGCCCATAGCTCGAGCACCTTATCGACTTGCTCCGTCAGAACTTGAAGAACTGTCCACGCAATTGCAAGAACTCTTGGAAAAGGGCTTCATACGTCCTAGCTCTTCGCCATGGGGAGCTACAGTCTTGTTTGTGAAGAAGAAAGACGGCACTTTCAGAATGTGTATTGACTATCGCGAACTCAACAAGGTGACCGTGAAGAATCATTATCCTCTCCCTCGCATTGATGACTTGTTCGACAAGCTGCAAGGGTCGAGCTATTACTCTAAGATTAATTTGAGATCGGGATACCATCAGCTGAGAGTCCGAGAGGAGGACGTCTCCAAAACAGTGTTCAGAACTCGCTACGGCCATTACGAGTTTCTGATCATGCCTTTCGGGTTGATGAATGCACCAGCGGTCTTCATGGATCTCATGAACCGAGTGTGCAAGCCTTACCTGGATAAGTTTGTCATAGTGTTCATCGACGACATCCTGATCTATTCTAAGAGTCAGGAGGAACACGAGCAGCATCTGCTGCTTATTCTGGAACTTCTTCGAAAAGAGCAGTTGTATGCCAAGTTTTCGAAATGTGACTTCTGGCTTCGCGAAGTCCACTTTCTAGGCCATGTGGTAAACAAGGATGGGATTCATGTAGATCCATCCAAGGTTGACTCGATCAAGAATTGGCCCCCGCACACCAACAGAAATCCGCCAATTCTTGGGTTTGGCAGGCTACTAGAGAAGATTTATCAAAGATTTCTCCAAGCTTACGCAACCTCTCACTTCACTGACTCAGAAAGGTGTCACCTATCGTTGGGGTGATGCACAGGAGTCCGCATTTCAACACTTGAAAGACAGACTTTGTAGCGCGCCTATCCTCTCATTGCCTAAAGGCACAGATGATTTTGTGGTTTATTGCGACGCTTCCATCCAAGGACTTGGCTGCGTGTTGATGCAACATGACAAGGTCATTGCCTACGCATCGCGCCAACTTAAAGTTCACAAAAGGAACTACACTACACACGATTTGGAAATGGGAGCAGTTGTTTTTGTGCTTAAGATATGGAGACATTACCTGTACGGTACCAAGTGCACCATTTACACCGATCACAGGAGTCTCGAGCATATCTTCAAGCAAAAGGAGTTGAACATGCGAAAACGTCGATGGGTCAAACTCTTGAATGAATATGAATGCGCTATCAAATTCCATCCGGGCAAGGCCAATGTTGTGGCCGACGCCCTCAGTCGAAAGGATACTATACCGAAGCGTGTACGTGCGTTACAGCTTACCATCCAATCTAAACTTCCCGCTCAGATTCGTGATGCTCAGGTTGAAGCATTGAAAGCAAAAAACATCAGGGCTGAGTCCCTACGAGGATCGAGGCAACGGCTAGAACAAAAGGAAAACGACGCCTACTATGTAAACGGACGCATCTGGGTTCCACTGTATGGAGACCTACGCAAGCTTGTGATGGATGAAGCCCACAAGTCTCGTTATTCAGTACATCCTGGTTCAGACAAGATGTACCATGATCTCAAGACTACATACTGGTGGCCTGGTATGAAAGCCAGCATAGCAACCTACATTAGTAAATGCTTGACTTGTGCTAGGGTCAAGGTCGAGTACCAAAAACCATCAGGCTTACTTCAACAACCAGAGATACCTAAATGGAAATGGGAGCAAATCTCCATGGATTTCGTTACTGGCCTGCCTAGATCTCAACGCGGAAACGATACCATTTGGGTGATCGTGGATCGACTGACCAAGTCTGCACATTTTCTGGCTATCAAGGAAACGGATAAGTTTTCTACTCTAGCAGACATTTACCTAAAGGAAGTGGTATCAAGGCACGGAGTGCCAACCTCCATCATTTCTGATCGTGACGCGCATTTTACTACTGAACTATGGCAAGCCATGCATAAGTCTTTTGGCTCACGTTTAGATATGAGCACCGCTTATCACCCACAGACGGATGGGCAATCTGAACGCACCATCCAAACCCTTGAAGACATGCTCAGGGCATGTGTAATCGACTTTGGTAATGGCTGGGAGAAGCACCTCCCGTTAGTGGAGTTCTCGTATAACAACAGTTACCACATCAGCATCCAGGCCGCTCTGTTCGAGGCATTGTACGGACGGAAGTGCCGATCACCTCTCTGTTGGGCAGAGGTTGGCGACAGTCAAATCACTGGCCCAGAACTTGTAGTAGATACAACCGAAAGGATTGCTCAGATACGACAGCGAATGGTTGCAGCTCGTGACCGTCAGAAAAGCTATGCTGATAAGCGCAGGAAACCACTCGAGTTCCAGGTTGGGGATCGAGTGCTACTTAAAGTCTCACCTTGGAAAGGTGTAGTTCGTTTTGGCAAAAGAGGCAAGCTCAATCCGCGTTATGTCGGACCGTTCGAAATCATTGAGAAAATTGGCAAAGTCGCTTACAGGCTGAATCTACCGGCAGATCTCAGCGGAGTTCACAATGTTTTCCACGTGTCGAATCTGAAGAAGTGTCTGTCAGATGAGACCCTCATAGTTCCCATAAAGGAGCTCACTATCGACGACCAGCTGCGATTCATTGAGGAACCAGTAGAAGTTACTGATCGAGATGTTAAGATCCTCAAGTGTATCAGGATACCTCTTGTCCGAGTCCGTTGGGATTCCCGTCGTGGCCCAAAGTATACCTGGGAACGAGAAGACCAAATGAAACTCAAGTATCCCCAGCTGTTTAAGAAAAACGCAACCACTACTGAGGCTGAAGCTACTGCAGAATTTCGGGACGAAATTCCAAATCAACGGGGGGATGATGTGACACCCCAGGAAACCAACGCAACATAACTAGCTTCCTCAGTACCCACAAGCTAAATTTCAGGACGAAATTTTCTTAACAGGGGGAGAATGTGACAACCCTCAAAATTACATGTATTCCGTATAATTTATTAATGATAATTAAGGTACTTGACGACTGTGTGGAATTACCTAACTGCTCTCTGATTACTGTGTTATACTTACATGTGCTTGTTAACATACTAGTAGTATACAGAAAAGTTACTAAATGGCCCGGTATGCTTTCCTGAGTGTTGAGAATTAAAAATGCTACAAAAATATATATATAGGACACTTTACAGATTAATTAAGCACTTTAACAGAACAGTATCAAACCGAACAACCGGACATTACCCGAAACACAAAAATATTGTCAAACACATTGTTTTTACTTTTCTGAGCTAGTTAGGGTCCCCGAACGCCCTAACACACCTTATATTATATAACACACACTAATACACGAACTTAACACTTGAAACTTAACTAAATAAGTAACTAGATCATTACAACCCAACCACCTACCCCCCCCCCCCTTTTGACGGTTGTAAGATGGGGGGACACCCCCACCATTCTTTTCAATATTTTATTCAAGAGTTGTTGGATTATGAAACATATTACATGTTGGATTAATGGTGGACTTGGTTATTATAAGTAACCACAAGACCTTAAACTTCATTTCATCAAACACACACCAACAAGCTCTCCTTCTTCTCTCCTCCTTTGTGCTCGGCAGCCAACCACCATCACCATACCACCACCTTCAACTCATTTTTCATCCATTCTACAAGCATACACAGGTGTTAGAAGGTGAACAACGAAGCTCGGTGCGTTCGGAAGTTGAAGGATCACTCTCATCTTCTTTTAACCACCACATTTCTACACTCGAACTCCCCTAGCCTTGAGCTAGTGGTAAGAACTTAGACCCTTTCATTTTTCATGTTATTTAAGTGGTTAATAGTTACTTGATGATGAGAATCCACGAACACTATAGGGTCATAAACAAAGTCTTGAATATAAAGTAACATGATGATGATATAAGATGAAAACATGATGTTAATATGAAGTTTTTTTTATTCTTGTTGATTACCTGATGATTTGCTGGTTAATATTGATGTTGGATGTTGTTGTGATCACTAAACATGTTAACGGAATCAAGCGAGCACGCTTTAGAATGTTGAAAGCTGAAAAATAGTAGGCTATTTGGTGATTACAGCCAACTTCAGTTGGCTGTAACAGGACTTTAATAAAACGAAAAATGTATTTTCTAAAGTCTAGATTTATGTATTATGAAATACGGTTCTAATGGCACTGGAATCATAATTTTTGGATTTCGTTTACTATTTTTAAGGTGTCGTTTTGTAACAACAGCTAGAGCTGCATTTTTACTGCTGAAAATATGCGTTCTGTTTTCTGTCATAACTTGAATTATGTGTAGAGTTAGATCATGAAATTTGTACTGTGAATGACCACCGATGTATTTGTAATTCTCTCACTGGAATTTCGTAAATCGGACTCTCGATGAATTTTAAATAAATAATTCTGTGGACTGCAGTCAGAAAAAGATAAATCTGAGTTCAGTCCAGAAAATGAATTTTTATAAAATATTGGTGATGAATTGGATCCTGAGATTTTTGCACAATAATATATGGATCGTTTAAGACCTTCTGTAAAAATTTGGTAATTTTTGGAATAAGTTAACTATTTTATTAAAATCCCCGAAGACAGCCCAGTTTTGAATATAAAAGCTGAAATGACATAAGTCGTAAATTGCGTGTCTAAATGTCGAGCATGTTATCTGAGGATGATCTAACATGTTATATGTCAATGAAAGTAACATGTGCAATATCGTATGCTTGTTCTTGAGTAGCTATAGGTGGAATGTTTATATGAGCGTGAACTATTAAAGTGTGTACATGTTATGTGGTAGAAGTAATGCGTAAATAAACCGTACGTAGGATACGTGTTATGCATGAGAAACTGATTGTTATCCGTACCTTATTAGGACGTGATTGACCGACCTTGACTGTTAGCTATATTTGAGAATCTAACCGAGCAAACCGAGGTGAGTTCACACTTTTCTACAAAGTATGGTAAATTCCCGGTGGGAATGGGAATGGGTTCAGGAATAGGGATTCCTCGTCCTTTGGGACGTGTTCGGGAATGTAAATTCCTCGTCCTGTTGGGACGGATTAGACTTACTGGACTAGAACTCTATCAGCGAAGTCCCTCCCTTTTTGTATCGACTTAATCGCCAAGGCTATGGCGAACGGGACATTAGTTAATAGCGCTATTAGGTTTAACAAACCTCACACCGTGCCAGTTGGACGGGTGTGTACTAATGGACTATGGCACGTCGGTGATGATAGACACCGACGCTAGGGCACAAATAATTTTTTTAGTAGTCGATATGATAAACGAGTCTGGTAGTTTAAATAATGGGGTAGCCCCCACGGCGGAGTGCCGGGCTGGATAGCCAGGGAAGGTGGACATGGGATGGTTAACTAATAAACGTTTTCGAACTATGGGGTAACCCCCATGGCTGGATAGCTGAATGAGATTGAACTACGTTTTTGGAAACAACTCTAAAATAGGCAACCAACCGTGAACTCACTCAACTTTGTTGTTGACTCGTTGCTACATGCTTTGCAGGTTGCTAGATGCTATGGAGCTTGCACATGGAGGTGGTCGTTGTGGGATGCGAACTGTTATGTTCCATACTTAATAAATAAACCTTATGAACTTATGAAACTTATGTTTTGAACTTACGTTTTATGCTTCCGTTGTTAACCTAATGTCGGTTTACTTTCTTTTGGTCACCAATCGTATTGTGGTTGGTTTTATTTACTTAATTGTGTTGTTCAATATGATTGGTGGCTCGATCCTGGTCATGTCACGCCTCCAAGCGGTGATACTCCGCATGGTGGATTTTGGGGGTGTGACAAACCACCCCAAATCCCAATCATCATCATTTAACTATTTAACAATATCAATCATTCAAACCGATCTAACAATCATTAACCCTAATCACCCAATGACCACACACACAATCAGATTATTACTTTATCAAGGAATAAGTTCATCATGACTATGAACGTATACAAACCACTGAACCCTCATCATGCAAGTACTAGATTTACAACCTTATCAATGAAACCCTAATCTCACATAAGATCACATCATCAGTGTTTTAGCAATTAACGGTGATAGGCACTAATCGATGATACCGAAGTGATTAGGTTGCTCGGGATGAAGGGTTTCGAGAACCCAAAGCCGTCGTCGCACAGGAAAGAGAGAGAGTGTTAGGGTTTGCCGTTAGAGTTTTTGCAGGTTATGCACGATTATGCAAATGAAATAACATTAAAACCATACTGGGCCATGAATGGATCTGGGTCGTGAGCCTTTTTGGGCGAAGAACCTGTTCGACGAAGATTATTCTTCGTCGAGATTGGAGGCGACGAAGGATCATTCTTCGTCCAGCGAGGTTGTGGCGAAGAGTCCATCTTCGTCAAAAGGGGTTGTGGCGAAGAATCCATCTTCGTCACAAGGGGTTCTTTGTCATTTTGAGTTCTCATTAAACATTAAACATTAATCCAGCAAGCATAACTATACTATAATTACTACACATGACACCACGTAAAACAAATTGTAAAACAGGATTGCGAAACAAGTGATGCGTAGAGGAAAGACCTTGAAATCTCGGGTTGTCACGTCATCCCCAACTTGAAAGAAATTTCATCCCGAAATTTGATAAGTAATCCAAAACAGCATGGTGTTAGATCAGGATGACAGTGGATTTTCCCCAGGTGCCACATCATCCCCAACTTGAAAGGGAATTTCGTCCCGAAATTCACCAGTTGCATCAGGATTAAATTGGTCAGCTGGGAATAGTTGAGGATACTTGAGCTTCATCTGATCCTCGCGTTCCCACGTGAACTCCGGTCCACGTCTTGAGTTCCAACGAACTCTCACGATCAGAATTCGACTATGCTTACGGACCTTGACTTCCCGATCCATAATTTAGATGGGTTCTTCGACAAACTGCAATTTGTCGTCGATCTTCAGCTCTTGAAACGGTGCCACAAGTGTTTCATCAGACAAACACTTCTTTAGTTGCGACACGTGGATGACATCATGAACGTTACCCAACTCAGCAGGTAACTCGAGCTTGTAGGCCACTTTACCGATTTACTCCAAGATTCTGAATGGCCCAACATAGCATGGATTAAGCTTGCCACGCTTCCCAAAGCGCACCACACCCTTCCAGGGTGAGACTTTCAACATAACACGATCTCCTACAGCGAACTCCAAAGGTTTCCTACGCTTGTCAGCGTAGCTCTTCTGACGGTCGCGCGCTGCCGCCATACGATTCCTGATTTGAACAATCTTCTCAGAAGTTTCAAGTACAAGTTCTGGACCCATGATCTGGCTGTCCCCCATCTCAGCCCAACAGAGAGGAGAACGACATTTCCGTCCGTACAATGCTTCGAACGGAGCTGCCTGAATGCTGGTATGGTAGCTATTGTTATAAGAAAACTCTATCAAAGGCAAGTGTTTCTTCCAACCCTTGCCAAAATCAATCACGCACGCTCGCAGTATGTCTTCAAGTGTTTGGATGGTTCGTTCACTTTGACCATCCGTCTGTGGGTGATAAGAAGTACTCATGTCGAGACGTGAGCCGAACGATTTGTGCATCGACTGCCACAAATCTGAAATGAAACGTGGGTCACGATCAGAAATAATAGAGGTTGGCACCCCGTGCCTAGAAACCACTTCCCTTAGATAAACAGCAGCAAGCTGTGATAACTTATCCGTCTCCTTGATTGCTAGAAAGTGCGTTGACTTCGTGAGACGGTCAACGATCACCCAGATGGTATCGTTCCCGTTTTGAGTTCTTGGGAAACCTTTGATGAAATCCACAACAATTTGCTACCATTTCCACATGGGTAACTCTGGTTGTTAGAGCAGGCCTGAGGGTTTCTGATACTCTACCTTGACTTTCGCGCAAGTCAAACACTTACTCACATAAGTCGCGATGTGGGCTTTCATCTTCGGTCACCAGTACAAAACTTTGAGGTCCTGATACATCTTATCCGAACCTGGGTGAACAGAGTATCGAGACTTGTGCGCTTCGTCCATCACAAGATATCTAAGATTACCAAACAAAGGGACCCATATTCGCTCCATGAAATAGAGAATACCATCCGATCTCTCTACAAGTCGTTTCTCCATGCCCCGCAAGTACTCTGCTTTTAGGTTTTCTTCTTTCAATGCTCCAGCTTAAGCAGAACGGATCTGGTCAAGGAGGTTTGAGTGAATAGTGAGCTGCAAGGCGCAGACACGTTTGGGTTTCGTTTCCTTTGGACTAAGGGCATCAGCTACAACGTTAGCCTTACCTGGATGATACTTGATTGCACAGTCGTAGTCGTTTAAGAGTTCTACCCAGCGACGCTGTCGCATATTTAATTCCTTCTGGTCAAAGATATGCTCAAGGCTCTTGTGGTCGGTATAAATAGTGCATTTAGTACCGTACAAGTAATGCCTCCAGATTTTGAGCACAAACACCACGACCCCCAACTCTAAGTCGTGAGTCGTGTAATTCTTTTCATGGACCTTCTGTCACGGCCCCCGACCTAGTTGTCCGGTCCGGAAGCCGCGGGACAGAAACCCGTGGTATTGGTGTTTATTTTGGCAGCGGAAATTTTAACAGGATCCTTTAAACTGAAAATGCCCAATTATTTTATTTCACATTTTGGGACAAACCCCATAATTTACAATAAAGGAATTTCTCAGGGAAATTCCCTGTTTATAAAAACATATTTATTTATTTATTGAGCCACATTCTTCAAGCTGGTAGTGCTACGCGGCACTTTTCCCTGGTTCACAGTAAATCACCTGAAACATGTTTAAAAAGGTTTTATCAACGGGGAAATACTGGCGAGTCATTCAATTTGCACAAAACGACACATTGTTATAAATTACAGTATTAAGAGCGATTACAATGTTTATATCAACCAATTACCCCAAATCGGTATTTGTCACTCGACTTGTGTCTGTGACTATGGTCATATCACCCATTGGCTAACCCGTTGTCCAATGGTGAAGATTATCAAGTAATGTATACAAAACCCCACATACCGGCAGTAATTGAAGATTACAAAGACTTAATCCCTGTAATTATAACTTTGAAACAAGTAGGGTTTTGAAAGCAGTTAATACAACTAGAATGACTCACATTGCAAGTTTAGTTGGACAGAACTTTGCCTACTGATTTAGCCTTGTAACCTAGTTAAATAATAATGCACACGAAACTAGGTCAGTAACTTAATACAACATTTACGATAAACTCACGAAATCAAAACCCTCACGATGAATGATAAAGTATAGCCCGAATTCGGGCAGCACTTAAACATCCATCGGATCGGTTTCAATCGTTCGGACATTGTATCGTAGCAGTGATCGAGTTAATACCACGTAATCACAGTAGCGTTTGGACTTCTAAACACTCGAATATAAGCAGAAAGTTGCTGTTTTGAAAATATTTTTTCGAATACAGATGAAAGCCCCATGGACGTCCAATTTATAGCTGAAAATTGAGTCTCTCGCGGCCCGCGTAAACCTTAAGGAAATCTTACGCGGCCCGCGATGGCCACCCTAGTTACGGCTAGGGCTAGCGTGTAACGTGTAGGCTTGCCACGTGTCTGACACGTGGACTAAATCTTATCCGGATCATCACAAGTTGTTGCGGCCCGCATAAGCTTAGCTTAATTCTTACGCGGCCCGCGAGCGACCATAAAAATTGAATTTCTTGTTTTTTTTTATAAGGATTAGGGTTTTAGAGGTCCGGGTGTCTACTTACGGAGCGTTGTGGGACAATTTTGCAGGTCCTTACACCTTCAACTACCGAGAGGCGTAAGCTATCACTTTCTCACGCTGCATCAGCACACAACCTAGGCCTTGAATAGAGGCGTCACAGTACACCACAAAATCTTCAGTACCCTCAAGTAAAGACAGAATCGATGCACTGCAGAGTTTTTGTTTCAACAACTGGAAAGCATCTTCTTGTTTCGTTCCCCAAGAGTATACAACGCCTTTTTGTGTTAGTGCGGTGAGAGGTTGAGCGATCTTCGAGAAGTCTTTAATAAATCTGCGATAGTACCTAGCGAGACCAAGAATTGTCGCACCTCCGAACGGTTCTTCGGTGCCGCCCAGTTTCTGATAGCATCGATTTTTGCAGGATCTACGTGTATCCCCGATTCATTCAAAATGTGGCCAAGGAAGTGTACCTCTTGAATCCAGAAGTCACACTTAGAGAATTTCGCGTAGAGTTGCTCCTTCCTCAAGAATTCCAAGATAAGACGCAAGTGTCGCTCGTGGTCCTCCTTGCTCTTAGAGTAGATCAAGATGCCATCGATTAACACAATGATGAAATCGTCAAGATACGTTTTGCACACGCGGTTCATGAGATCCCTGAACACAGCTGGTGCGTTAGTTAACCCGAATGGCATAACCAAAAACTCATAATGGCCATACCGTGTTCGAAAAGCTGTTTTTGGTACGTCCTCCTCTCGGACTCTCATCTGATGATAACC
Organism: Helianthus tuberosus; assembly: GCA_030545235.1. Lineage (NCBI taxonomy): Eukaryota > Viridiplantae > Streptophyta > Magnoliopsida > Asterales > Asteraceae > Helianthus > Helianthus tuberosus. Next base: position 46,933 of record JARYGA010023448.1, read on the forward strand.
CGATCTTAAGTCGATTTTTGAGTAGAAGCTTGACCCTTGCAGCTGGTCAAATAGATCATCAATGCGGGGTAAAGGATAACGGTTCTTGACTGTCACTTTGTTGAGTTCTCGATAATCTATACACATACGAAAGGACCCGTCTTTCTTCTTCACAAACAAGAACTGGGGCTCCCCAAGGTGAAGAACTGGGTCAGATAAAGCCCCTATCCAATAATTCTTGAAGTTGATTAGACAACTCTTGCAACTCTCCAGGTGCAAGTCGATAAGGAGCACGAGCGATTGGAGCCGCTCCTGGTGTAAGATCAATCTAGAATTCCACTTGACGGTGAGGAGGTAAACCAGGAAGTTCCTCAGGAAACACATCGGTAAATTCACGAACAACTGGCATGTCTTCGATCTTCCTTTCTTCAGGCGGAGTATCAGTAACAAGTGCTAGAATAGCAGGATACCTCTTTCGTAGACACTTATGGGCTTTCATAGCAGAAATGATGCCAACCATTGCACCACTTCGATAGCCCTGGACAAACAGTGATTCTCCACTAGGGAGCGGTATACATACGATTTTCTCATTACAAAGTATGTCAGCACGATGCTTGGACAACCAGTCCATACCAACCACTACGTCAAAACTACCGAGGGTAACAGGAAGGAGGTCAATGTCAAACACTTGACCCACAAGATCGAGTTTACATCCCATAATAATGTGTGAGGCTTCAATTGTCTTACCATCAGCTAATTCTACTACATGCTTAGCTTCTAGAGGTGTTGGAGTTAACCCTAATCATTGACTGAACTCTAAGGATACATAACTCCAATCGGTACCGGAATCAAATAACACAGAAGCAAAGAGATTATTCACAGAAAACGTACCAGTCACGACATTGTCGTCGTTCCTAGCATCACCAGCACCAATCGTAAATACCTTTCCACGAGCACCATTGCCCCCATTGTTGCCGTTATTGTTGTTCCTAGCATTGTTATTGTTATTCTGAAGGTTGTTGTTATCATTGGCATTTTGATTCAGCTGAGGGCAATCCCGCTTAATGTGACCCTCATCCCCACACTAGAAACATCCCTTCCTATTGCCTTGGTTCTGATGGGGCTGCTGCCTTTGCTGTTGCTGATGTTGCTGTTGTTGCTGATTCTGTTGCTGCTGTTGCTTTGGGAACGGAGCTCTACAGTCCTTTGCAATATGGCCCACCTTATCACACCTATGGCACGCTCGGACACACGGTCCATGATGATGATAGTTACACTTGTTGCACTTTGGCTGCCTTCCCGCGTAGGAGCCTTGGTTCGGATTACTGCTCTGACCTTGGTTAACAGAGGCGGACTGGCTGAAACTACGATTATTGCTATTGTCTGGCATTTTCCGCGACTGATTCGAGTTGGACACCTTGTCCGTATCATTCCACTTGCGCTTGTTATCACTAGCAGGAGTAGTAGTAGCAATAGGAGCAGCAGTAACACGAGGCGGTAGCGAACCACGCTCGACCTCTTGGTCTATAATCTGTGTGATAAACGAATAATTTAAGGCAAGTTGTTAAGGTTGCAGCAGTGACCAAACCCTTAACTTGCGGTGCTAAGCCCTTGATGTACAATTTGATTCTTCGAGGTGGTGGTCGAGATAGGTTAGGGCACATGTTCGCGAGCTCATGGGACCGTTTCGTATAAGCCTCGATCTCTTATCCCTCCATCTTCAGGTTATAGTATTCGTTCTCGAGTTTCTGAATCTCGTCACGAGGACTGTACTCTTCTCGCATCAGCTCCTTGAAATCCTCCCAAGTAGTTGCATTAGCCATTTCGATGCCCAACATCTGCACCTGGGCATTCCACCAAGTTAAGGCACCATCCTCCAATGTGCCTGTAGCATACTTCACCCAGTCCCCCACGCGACAGTTACACATAGCAAACACTGACTCAGCTTTCTCGAACCAACGAAGTAGTCCCACTGCTTCTTCGGTCCCACTAAACGTCTGTGGCTTACAATCCATGAATGTCTTAAACGTGCAAACAGGCAGATTGTTCTGATTCTGGTTCACTTATTGACCTAAAGACGAAAGAAAATACAACACACAGGTAAGGGTCGAGTACGCGACGCAAGAATAGAGGTTATTTGGCACGTATTGTACCAGCCTGCTGAGCCACCAAGGCTTCAGCCACACGAGTATTGATCAAATTGGTCAACTCAGCCTGGGACATAGTAATGTTGCCACGTCCATCGCCGCGGCCTCCACCACGTCCGCCATGATTCTATATAAGAAAAGAGGAAAAGGTTAAGGGTCGGGATTGAGTAGGAGTCAAACATTATTATGACTTTTACAGGTTACTGAGTTCTATCACTACATCAGACAATAGAGCGGGACCCCTTTCACACTCGTTAAGCCTCACTGGGACTCACATGCACCCCACATTATTATTATGTGTGCACCCACAATAACAATGCAATTTGCATGTTTATCTCAGCTCCTCCCAACTCGTGCTAAAAGGTTCCTCAAATTCGAGTAGCAAGACAAAAGGCATCATAAAACATGAATCATGAAAGTCTAGAGGAGTGCCAACCACATAACGTAGGCAAGTAACACATGAATTCAGTCTATAGTGCTAAGTGTGCAATCACATGCAACATCATACATAAGTGTACACTAGATATGCTATGCAATAAGTAAACGAGAGACGAACCTTGCAATCTGGAGCTGAGTGTCATGGTCAATTTCGAAGCTGTTCGGTTATAGTCTGGTTTTATAAAAGCGTTTTAAAACCTAGTTCACTATAACCAGTGGCTCTGATACCAAACTGTCTGATGCGTGTGTAGTGTATATGGTTTTTAATGTATATTTTAAGCCCTTTTACACTTTTTTGTCAAGTTTTAAATTTATAAAACACGATATTTACTAACACTAAACACACATATGGGCAAGTGCACCCATCGTGAGTGTAGTATAGTGTTGGTAAGATACCGAGGTCGTCCAAGGACACAAGAGCTTTTAGTACCAGTTTATCCTCAACGTCTAATCAAATCAAAAGTTAGAAAAATGTTTTTAAACTAAAAAAAATAAAAACTAACTAAAATGCTGAAAAATAAAATAAAAATAAAACAGATAGACAAGATGAATCACTTGGCTCCGACTCGTGTTTAGTGTAACCTTTGATTATTTCCGCACTTTTGCACTTTTTAAGAGATTATCTTAGTTATTGTAGTAGGCCCCTCTTTTAAAGGTGACGTTACCCTCAACCCAGTAGTTTGAGTCAGCAAGGATACAATCCGAAAGGGTCGGATTATTGAAAGATAATTAATTAAGTTATTAATGCATATTATGGTAGGCCCATCTTTTGAAGGTGACGTTACCCTCGGCTAAGTAGTCTGAGTCAGCATGGATACAGTCCTAAGTAGCCGGGTTAAAGTACTAATAGTAGCTTACATATGAGGGGATCAAAGAGTTTGGACCCCCGCCATCCAATACCGGTGGGTATTGAAGGAGGTCCTACTAAATTTGACCCAGGTCCTTGCAGGATCTATACACTGAACAAGGCAACACTCTTACCAAATCGTTCCCTTAACCCCCGACCAGGTAGCCAACATACCTCCATATAGACCGTGGAGATATGAATGGTGAAAATCTTTTATTTTATATAGACAGTAAAATAATGCCAAGACACCACGGACAAACGATAAGGAAGAATCCCCTTCAACATAAGAAACTAGTTATTAAAGTCATTAATACATAACCAAGTAAAAAGTGCGAAAAGATTAAAAATAAAAAGTATTACACTAGAAACTTGTCTTCACCAAGTGATGTAAGAGACTTAGGCAAACATGACCTTTGATTGTCAAGAACTCTTAC
>JARYGA010023449.1:0-49666 GCA_030545235.1 Helianthus tuberosus
ATTCTTGGTAGTTAGTAATTTTGTATGTTTATACTTTTCTTTTTTCGTTGTTAAACTAGGGATTATTGTTGAATCTTGAATTCTTTGAAGTGATGACGAAACCGCAATTTAAAAAATAATCTTTAATTGGGAACTTTTTCAAAAGAAAATACGAAGAAATTAATGAAAATCGGGTTGGTGATGATGATACAGTTCCGAATGAAACAACTCCTCCGAATGTTGATAATGATAATATCCAAGCAAATAATGACGTTGATTCAAGTCCGAATGTTGATAATGATAATATCCAAGCAAATGGTGACGTTGATGCAAGTCCGAATGTTGATAATGATAATCCTACAACTTCAATTCCAACAACACGAGGTACTATTGATTTGAATGATCTTCCTTCGAATCCATATGATAGGCCACCTATTGCTAGTTATCACCCAAATCAAAGAGATGACATAAGAAGGTCATATCTTGTTAAATGAGCTTTTCAACCGCGTAGTCATAAATTTCCTGTTAGAGACTTTTATGGAAAAAAAGACGTTTTGTTGTTAGTTGGTTTAATGATTGCACGGTGATTTTTTTTTTGGATACCTCTAAGTTAATATAATACTGATAAACTGTAAATCTACTAATATCCTGATATTAAACAATGAAATTATGGGTGTAATATTGTGTTAGCTTAATAACATTGTAAGTATAAGCTGATTTGATTTGTGCAATTTGATACTTATAAACTGTAAATCTACTAGGCACATGACATTTCATAATATGAACTTGAAGAGGTATGGTCCCAATTCCTTACCCACATGGCAAGGACCACACCACTTTCTCATCCTATGTGGCGCTGACATCAACAAGATCATCCAGAAGTTTCTAGAAGCTTCTGGAATACATCATGGTGGCACCAAAGATGCTCCATCCGACAAAAGGACAACACGTGTCACCAGTTATCAAGCGCCAAGTAGGCCTGCGACGGATCAAGGAGCAGTCCGACAGTACCAATACGACGTCTCCAAAATAGGCAAATGTAAGCGCGCCACGTGTACCACTACACTGACCACGGCAGAGGAGACCAAAAGGATATTCCCCTTGGTCGGACAGCTGGCGCGCAACCACAGCTGGCACTGCTGCTCCTCCCTCCTTCACCCCCCGGCTATAAATAGGACCCTTCATCATCCAGGTTGAATCATCTTGCTCTCTATACTCCCACACTCTACACACACTGCTTATTCTCCCTCAGAACAATACTTATTCTCATGCCGGAGCCTGGTTAAGAGGGAAACCCCCATATTCCCCTCTTAACGAGACTAACGGTGTTGCTGTTTTGCAGGACCCAGGTCATTCCAACGAGTAAGAAAGGAGATTGAACCCACAGAAGAAATAACCCCACAGATTTACCCTGGTGTTAACCTGTGTTTCATCATTGGCGCCATCCGCTTTTAGCAAAAACCACTCTCATCTCTTTTCTTTTTGAAAAACACTCGTCAAAATGGCTGAACAAAACCCTTCTCACCCGGTGGATGGAGACGTTTCTTCTTTTGAACTCGTTTCGGACAATGCACACGTCCAAAGGGGTCAAAGGAACGAAATCATCCAAGAAGGGCCGATGAACAACGATTTTCCTAGTATCTTTGGGAGTGCATCCAGGGTCGTTAGCCAAAACACAACTGGTGCTACCTTCCAAACTCCACCTAGGATTATCACCCAAACTACAAACGGAGCCACTTTCCAACCTCCGTCCGGGGTAGTCCAACAAACACCTCCACCTGTGCAAACACAGAGCCATGGAGCTGGCCCCTCAGCTCCATCGGATCAAACTCAACTGAACTTCTCTGCACTACTAGGGCTACCCAAAGGAAAAACCCTGGCTTCCTGGTATGCCGAACAGATGGCGTCTATAAACCTCGTCTACACACAGCTCAGCGCGCAGCAAGCTCTGCTCCAAGCACAAGCCAACCAGTCAACATTTGTTACCCCACCGCAAAGGCCTTTGAGCGCTCCCATACCTCAATAGGCCAATGCATTCAACTTACGCCCTAAATCAGTACCAACACCAAACATTAGAAGGCTAAGCGCACACGACACGCGCGATACATACGGCGAAACAGAAAGAAATTATGTGCAGTACTCTCACCCACCAAGAAAGCCAATACAAAGTCGTTTAGGTCCGCACAACATAAACGACGAGCTCGATAACTACGAAGAAGAAGAAGGCGAGACATACAAAGAAAGTACAGTGTTCAGCAGGTTGCCGCCAGAGCATGAAGCATACAAATCTCGCAAGCGCTCAGGTTATAACCCAAAAGCAGAGCATGATTACACCTTGAGCTATCGTTCAGGCGACATGGCTGAGAATTCGAAATTCATTAGAGAGATCGCCACAGCCGCTATCGATAAAACGAAATTGCCACACAACGTGGGAAAATACAATGGGTTGACAGACCCAGATGATCACCTCCAAGTTTTTAATGGTGCTGGAGCAACAGGTGGATGGAACTTACCGACATGGTGCCATCTCTTCGCTTAAACCTTCGTCGGCGCAGCGCGCGTTTGGTTTGACAGCCTACCGGCAGGAAAAATCAAGTCATGGGTCGACTTCCGAGAGAATTTCCTTGCACACTTCTCTCAGCAACGTAGACACACCAGAGACCCAGCTGGTTGTTTGAATATATGGAGCAGAGACCACGAGAGTGTGGAAGACTTCATCACGAGGTACAACAAAGAATGCCTGGAAATAGGAGACGTAGGCGAAAAGATGATGCGCGCACACTTCATGAGGGCAGTCAAGTGCGATGATCTAATCAAACGTGTAAAGGGAAGAGACGGAGGACCCAAAGATTGGGAAACCTTCATTGAAGCAGCCAAAACCATTGCGCAGTCGGACAGACAGTTGACCGGTGACGACCACCGTCAACGCGGGTATAACCACAATGACCGGCACAACAAAAAGGGCAGAGGCCAACCATGGAAAGCGTCCGGTCATAGAGAGAGAAGCCCAGCAAGGGAGGATGCGCGCCACACAATCAATCAGATAGCCCACCGAAAAGAGGTAAAAAGAGAAAACAGGGAGAAACAGTGGACACCACTAACAAAGACCCCTTCCGAGGTCTTGGCCACTGAAAATCACCAGTTCAAACCACCCCTACAAATGCGAAACAAGAGGGGTCAAGATCCCAATCTTTTCTGCGAGTTTCACAAAGACACGGGTCACTTAACTGACGACTGCTTCAGTCTAAAGCAAGAAATAGAAAGGGCCTTAAGAGATGGAAAACTCACTCATTTGGTAAAGGGCGAAAAGCGCGACTACCGCCAAATACAAAGAAGGGAAGAAGGACCAGATAACAAAAAACTCAGGAAATTGGAAACCCACATGATTCAAGGAGGTCAGCGAAGGTCAAAGAAAAACTACAACAAGCGCACACAAGACGACTCGTGGCGCGAAAGGCAGGTTGTTTTTCCTATTGTAAGAGGAGGCCCAAGAGAAAGAAGACCCATAGTCATCTCGGGCGTGATCGGACACTACCAAACCGATTACATTTTCATTGATCCAGGGAGCACCGCAGACATCATATAGGAACAATGTTTTAATCAATTCGATCAAGAGGATAAGGCGCGCTTAGAACCAGTTTATTACCCACTCACTGGTTTCTGTAACGAATCCGTCTTTCCCCTCAGACAAATATCGTTCCCGGTGTTACTCTCGGATGGAAGGAATTCAAGAACAGAAGATGTTACCTTCATGGTGCTACCCGCACATTCAAGACACGACATCCTGCTGGGAAGAGAGTCCCAAGGAGACTTCAGTATGATCTGCTCCGGCCCACATTCAGCTGTGGGATTCCCAACAGAAACAGGGGTAGCAATAATATACGCAAGCAAAGAAGTCTTAGCAACAGATGAACTCCGACCTGCAAAGGCAAGCAAACCAGCACCACGCGCGGAAGCAGAGAAATGGGTGTTAAACAGTGCATTCCCAGAACAGACAGTTACCTTAGGACCTGCAATGTCCGACCTAACGCGTGCGACGCTAAAAAAGCTGTTGTTCCAAAACATGGATGTGTTCGCCTGGACACCAGCAGACATGGTGGGCGTTCCACGGCACATAGTTGAACATCGATTAAATGTCACAGAAGAAGCAAAACCAGTGGTGCATGCCAAACGCCACTTGGGAAACATAAAACATGATGCCATGAAAGAGCAGGTGATAGAGCTGTTAAATGCGGGAATCATCAGAGAAGTCAGATACCAAACATGGGTGGCAAGCCCAGTAAAGGTACAGAAGCAAAATGGTAGTTGGAGAATGTGTGTAGATTATAAGGATCTAAACAAGGCATGCCCGCGCGACTGTTACGCCCTACCAGACATCGATGAAAAGATTGATTCGCTGGCAACATTCCGATGGAAATGTTTCCTTGACTGTTACAAGGGGTACCACCAGGTACAGATGGCCGTGCAAGATGAAGACAAAACCGCATTCCGAACACCGACAGGGCTATACTGCTACACAAAGATGCCTTTCGGATTAAAGAATGCGGGCGCGACCTATCAGAGGCTGATGAATGAAACATTCCATGACGCTATCGGCAATTACATCGAAGTGTATATGGACGACCTAGTCATTATGAGCAAAGAAGAGAATACAATGCTGCTGAACATCCAAAAAACGTTTGACACCTTGCGCGGAGTAAGTATCAAGCTAAACCCAGCTAAATGCTCTTTCAGCATGGAAGAGGGAAAATTCCTGGGTTTCATCGTCACAAAAGATGGCTTCAAAGTGAATCCTGATAAGATACAAGCAATCGAACGCATGCCTTCACCTTCGACGATCAAGGAGATGCAAAAATTGGCAGGGCGGTTGGCAGCACTTAACCGTTTCCTGGCCAATCACGCAGCTAAATCTTTCCCGTTCATCAAAACACTCCGCAATTGCATGAAGAAAAGCCAATTTATGTGGACTCCGGAAGACGAGAGCGCGTTCCGCGAGATGAAAGATTGCCTCATCAGGTTGCCAACACTGACTGCACCAGTCAAGGGAGAGCCTCTGGTGCTTTACTTATCAGCCTCCGACAGAGCAGTAGGAGCAGTGTTACTTGTTGATCGACAAGGTATCCAGACACCAGTTTACTATGCGTCGCGAACCTTGACCGACCCAGAAACCCGGTATGCCATCATGGAGAAACTAGTCCTCGCATTGATCCATGCATCAAGACGGCTGCGCAGGTACTTTGCCAACCACGTCATTCACGTGTTAACAAACTACAATATTGGCAACATCCTAGCAAGGCCAGAGATTTCAGGAAGACTAGCAAAGTGGGCGATAGAACTTGGTGGCCTTAATGTAGTTTTCCGGCCAAGACCAACAATCAAGGGCCAAGTGCTAGCAGACTTCATGACAGAAGTACCTGACGACAAGGATCGGGAATGTAAAGCAATGGAAAAGGCCGAAAAACAGCAAGTGGAAGAACCATGGTTGTTATACACAGACGGCGCGTCTAACGAAGACGGCGCAGGCGCAGGACTTCGGCTGGTGAGCCCTGACAAACATGAATTCACCTACGCCATACGTTTGGATTTCAAAAGCACAAACAACGAAGCCGAATATGAAGCTTTCCTTGATGGCTTAAGACTAGCAATCAAAATGGGAGTTAGACACATCAAAGTACATGTGGACTCCATGCTAGTAGCCGGGCAAATCAATAGGCAATACGAAGCCAGAGGAGATGTAATGTCGCTATACCTAAGTCAAGCGAAGACGTTGCTACAAACCTTCTATTCCTACAAGGTGCACCACATTAATAGAAGTGAGAATAAACCAGCAGACGCGCTGAGTAAACTCGCATCTACAAGTTTTCAACACCTCGCAAAGGATGTGCGCATAGAAGTTTTGAGCAACCCGTCAGTGCCATTAAGAGAAGTAAACGTTATTCAAGTAGGAACAACGTCATGGATGACTCCGATAATAGCGTACCTTCAATCTGGAGTACTCCCAGAGAACAAAGCCGAAGCGAGAAAAATTCAGTACAAGGCAGAGCACTATCAGATGGCTGATGGAATTTTGTACCGAAAATCATACCTTGGGCCACTATTACGATGTGTAGACCCCGAAGACGCAAACTATTTGATCAGAGAAGTGCATGAAGGAATTTGTGGTATACACACCGGGCCAAGAATGGTGGTGGCAAAGGTGATGAATGCAGGGTACCACTGGCCCGGAATGCATTTAGATGCAGTAAAAGAATTGAGGAAATGCAGTGGATGCCAAAGACACGCCCCGAAAACGATGCGCCCTAAGAATGAATTGGTACCAGTCACAACGGCGTGGCCCTTTCAGCAGTGGGGAATAGATATGGTAGGCCCTTTCCTGGAAGCCCCAGGTGCTGTAAAATTCATAATAGTCGCAGTCGACTATTTTAAAAAATGGGTAGAGGCAAAGGCACTTGCATCTACCACATCCACTGTCGTCAAAAGATTCATATGGGAACAAATCATATGCCGTTTCGGACTACCACTCAAGATCATCACTGACAACGGAACGAACTTTTCCGCAGACAGTCTTCAACAGTGGTTTAAAGAATTACACATCGAGCACACCTTCTCCTCGGTTGCGCACCCGCAGGGGAACGGTCAAGTAGAAGCCGTCAACAAGAGTATTGTCGACGGAATCAAGGCAAGATTGGGAGACAAAAGAAGAGGTTGGGTTGACGAACTGCCCAACATATTATGGGCTCATAGAACAATGCCGAAAACGAGTAACGGGGAGACGCCGTTTAGCTTGGTTTACGGGTCCGAAGCAGTGATACCAGCTGAGATGGGGCTGCCATCGCCTAGAATGCTTTCCATGAACATGAACAACAACGAGGAAGAGCGGAGGTTAGACCTTGATCTCCTAGAAGAAAGGAGAGAGACGGCGGCGATAAATGAAGCAAAGTACAAGACAAAGCTGGAGAAGTATTACAACTCCAAAGTCCGCATCTGCACCTTCAATCCAGGAGATTATGTACTAAGGGACAATGAGGCGTCTAACGCCAAAAAACCAGGAAAGATAGCCCCTAAGTGGGAAGGTCCATATGTTATCGACACAGTACTCGGAAAGGGAGCCTACAAGCTGCGCACCATTGACAACAAGGAGGTTCCACGAACTTGGAACGCTCAACAGCTGAGAAAGTGTTATCTGTAAAAAGGTTATGTAATTGCAATGGCTGAATCGCCAACACATTCATAGTAATACAAGAAGTGTTTGGCTATCTTTCTATTATGCAAATTTCTTGTCACAACTGCATATATTACTTTGGGCGTACACGAAAACATCAATGGCTCGACCATAGGAAACGTTGTAGACCTCCAAGGCTCGTCACAACCAAGTGCACAGCCGGTTCAGAAACACAACTAAAGCCTACAAAACGCCAAAACAAAACTTCGTGCCCACACAAACACGAAAACGTTGATCACAGGATAAACAAACATTGTAAACACCCCCAAGGCTGAGCACAGCTGGGTAAACACAATAACCTGTAACTCGATCACTTCGTATCCACGTACCAACCTGCGCACATGAACAACAGAATAAAACGTTGTAACTAACACAACAAAACCTGTCAGCGCCATCATTCATTCGTGACACCTGAATCAAAGCAATTATACATGCACATATTATGACGATAACAAAATTCGCATAAAACAAAGGCGAATACTAACATAAGAAGCGCCACGCATAGTCAAATATTCACAGGCACAACAAGTAAGCAAAAATTAAAATTGTTCACGAAATTGTCAAATGATTACAAGACCGTCCAAGGCCATACGCGGCACGCAGGCCGGAATCCTTCATTCAGGATGACTGGCCCCAGCACCTCCAGCCGCGTTACCTTCATCGCCAAGAGCCTTCTTCAACAAGGCAACACCATCGGGCTTCCGAGCCAATTTTTGGGCGGCTTTGACAACCCCAAACTCAAGGGACTCAAATCCTTGACGTTTTTCAGCGTACCGGGCAACACAGTCAGTCTTGTACAACTCAAAATTCTTCAATGGCTCCTTCGACTCGGCTGCAGCTCTCCCTTCCGCATACCCTTCCTTTCGACCAAGATCGCGCGCAGCTTCCCCAAGCTCATACATGTACTTAGCCAATTCCTCAGAACCGGCAATACGCTGGGCGATCTACAAGGCAGTACACAAATAAAAAAAAAACAAAAACAAAACAAACAACACAAGGAACAAAGGAAGTTACCAAAGGTACAGCACGCGATAACAACCACTTGCTATCAGCAGAAACTTCTTCAACCAGAAATTCAGAGGCCTTGCATTCAACAACCTTCTCCTCAAGAAGGCGCTCCGCAGCCTCACACTCAGCAACCTTCTGCTTAGCAAGGTTTTCCAGGTTAGCAATACGATCAACATACTCCTTTTCTTTCTTCTCAAACGCACCACGCGCCTGTTGAGGTTCCTCAGCAATCCCTGTCTTTTCACCAGACAAACAGACAATAGTGTCACGTTGAGATTGCATCTCGGCATTAGTACGTTCACAGGCAGACTCCCAGTCTTTTTGCTTCTGAACGTTGACCTGTTTCTCTTGCTCGAACTTCCGTTCAGCATCCGCAACTCTCCATAGCAAACCTTTCTTCTCCGCGTTAAACTTTTCTTTCTCCTTAGCAAATGCCCTCTTCTCATCCTCAAATTCAGCCGTCTCCTCTCCCATCAATCTCCATTCACGCACAATCTCTTGAGAAGTGGCGAAATGGTTAACAGCAGCACGCACATGATCATCCAACAACTCAAACCGATTGCGTTTCTTTTGAAACATTCTCTCAGGAGGGGGGAGAGAGAGCGAGAAAAAATCATGACAGTTACCCAGATCATTCATCCTGGAACCCTGGGTTAGACTCCAGCGAGGGGCATGAGGAAGATCATCACAAGCAGGGTTCTGTGTATCGAAAGAATCAGCACGAACATTCTCAAACTGAGGGCTGCGGACAACACCCGAAGTAGCACCATCGCCGTCACCCAGAGGACGCTTGGTGCAAATGGTTTGACGTGGAGCGGTTTGACTAGACTCCACTATATTGTCAGCACCCTTACCTCTATCACCACCACCTTCACCCACCTGCTCAGCATGCAAATCATCCTCTCTCCTCTTCTCACCAGGGGTATCATGAGGAGGAGACAACCCAAATGTTCTCGACGGCGGAGAAGCAGGAGGAGTAATTTGCAAAATATCAATATTGCGTGAAGTCTTGGCTGGCTTGGCACCTGAACGAACAAGACATTTAGAGAAAAGAACGGAAAATAAGTAATCAGGAAGAGCCAAACGAAAAAACTGATAAAGCGAGTACCAGAAGCTTCATAAATTTTCTCCAACAGATTCCCTTGTTTCTGAGTGAAAACGCCCAGATCAACCTCTGATTTCGAAGGAGCTGGAAGAGTCTCCTTCTGAAGTTTGGCCTTTTTCGAAGCAAGAAGAGCAGCAGCCTGCTCGTCAAGTTTCCGCTTGTGGTCCTCAACAGCTTTTTTCTTCATCAGTTCCGTCAAGGTAGCGCGGTCGTCCGGATCAGATCCACGATGTTTCTCTCCGCTCCCTAAACCGGACAACGTATCAGAAACTACAACGTAATCTAGGACAGGAAGAGTAGAAGGTCGCTTACGAGGAGCTTCAGTGGCATGTTCCTCAGCCTTCTTCCCTTTCCCTTCTGGTTTGTCAGCCCTCTTTTTTCCCCTTGTTTCCAACTGCTCAGCAGTCTCAACTGGAATCTCAACATCATCATCAATATGCTCGTTCACCGGCTCATGCACAACCCCCTGCGCCGGACCTGCACGCGGGGAACGAGAAGTTAGGCCTTCAAAAGATCTACCAGACCCATCACTCGAGAGAACAATAACTTCCTCTCGAATAAGATCCAAAGCATCATCATCATCCTCACTATCTTCACCTAAGACAGCGTTGGCGTAGGTTGTAAAATTTCGTTGGTCGGATGCAAGAAACGACAATGAATCTGATCCAACCAGGGTTGTTTCTCAGCCCTTTGAATCGCCTCAACCATAGCACCACCGGCTTTCAAATCCAGAACATTCAACAAAGTGTAACCCAATGCAAAAAACACGAAGATGAAGAGTAATGACAAAAAATATATAATATATATAAAAGAGAGACAAAAGGTTATGGAACAACACATACGCTTGCCATTATAACCATAAACTGGGACCCCCAAAGGATGCTTCGGGATCCACGACATACTCATACCAGCACCCACCAACGCCATCTCCTCAAGCTGAAGAATAGGAGTGGCTTTATGTGTCAACTTCTTATACCACGCTTGCTCAGAGAAATCTGCAACCACATCAACCTTAGGGATCCCCTCACTCCCTGCCCGGTAATGCATATCTACCGGGATAACCCCTCGGCGAATATAGAAAATTTTTTGTTTCCAGTCGTGAAGACTTTTCAAAGGAACAGAACAAACTGGAGCAACACCAGTCCGAGAGTTAAAAGAATAAAAACCACTTGTATACGAAACGGTATAGAAGACGTTGAACATCGCAAACGTCGGATCCAAACGGTTAGCCATGCGAACAAACTCAAAATGAGTAATACGGGGAAGCCCGATAGCATTGATCTGAGAAATGTGAAGCCCATAGTTCCTCAACACATCAGCAGTAAATCTAGTCATCGGGAGCCTGAAGTTGCCTTCCCGGAAGAAAGCAGCATACAAGGTAATATAACCGGGAGGAGCGTCCATGACAGTAGAACCAGGGGTGGCGAACTGAGCACCCCACTCGGGAAGGAAACCCATATCCCTCACCAAGTTATGAAATTCCTCCTCTTTCCACCCTATTATCGCCTGATCCGGACCTGGCGGAGTTTTACCCTTGTTCCTTTTCTTCCTCGATGAGGGATTCGCCCCAGACATGACGAAAATAATCAGAAGTTAGCCGGAAACTCTCAAAGAAAAAGGAAGAAAAAAGATGAAGGAATGGGAGAGAATCAAACTTCAAATTTTGAAAAGTAAAGAAGAAGGAGAAACCGCCTTATATTTATACCCATCGCATTTAATGCGATGGGTAGTGGGCCGTCAGAATCCAGAAAATCAATCAATGGGGGAGAGACACGTCAGCAGAGAGAGAAGACGCCACCTCTTTTTTCGGGAGCAGGTAAACAGACGCCTGACACCACGACAGAAAGTAACTGACATGACTGAAAAGGCGCCTGTTCACCTCCGATAAGACAGAGGACACCAGACAGTCACATCAGTCGCTCCATCCCAAGACAACAAAACTTCTTTCAGAAGAAAAAGTGCCATTGCGCCATGCGCCATGCGTCCACTTGGCTCAACTTTTACAAGTTGCCAAAACCCATGCGCCATGCGTCCATTTGGCTCAACTTTTACAAGTTGCCAAAACCCTTGCGCCATGCGTCCACTTGGCTCAACTTTTACAAAGTTACCAAAACCCATACGCCATGCGTCCACTTGGCTCAACTTTTACAGGTTGCCAAAACCCATGCGCCATGCGTCCATTTGGCTCAACTTTTACAATTTACCAAAACCCATGCGTCATGCGTCCATTTGGCTCAGCTTTTACACGTTGCCAAAACCCATGCGCCATGCGTCCATTTGGCTCAGCTTTTACAAGTTGCCAAAACCCATGCGCCATGCATCTATTTGGCTCAACTTTTCAAATTTTCCACAAAAGCATACACCATTGATACAACTACCTTCATAAGTCCAGAATCCCTCCTAGACGATCAACTCAACTAGAAGGCACACTGGACTGGGGGGACTTGAAGAGGTATGGTCCCAATTCCTTACCCACATGGCAAGGACCAAACCACTTTCCCATCTTATGTGGCGCTGACATCAACAAGATCATCCAGAAGTTTCTAGAAGCTTCTGGAATACATCATGGTGGCACCAAAGGTGCTCCATCCGACAAAAGGACAACACGTGTCACCAGTTATCAAGCGCCAAGTACGCCTGCGACGGATCAAGGAGCAGTCCGACAGTACCAGTACGACGTCTCCAAAATAGGCAAATGTAAGCGCGTCACGTGTACCACTACACTGACCACGACAGAGGAGACCAAAAGGATATTCCCCTTGGTCAGACAGCTGGCGCGCAACCACAGCTGGCACTGCTGCTCCCCCTCCTTCACCCTCCGGCTATAAATAGGACCCTTCATCATCCAGGTTGAATCATCTTGCTCTCTATACTCCCACACTCTACACACACTGCTTATTCTCCCTCAGAACAGTACTTATTCTCACGCCGGAGCCTGGTTAAGAGGGAAACCCCCATATTCCCCTCTTAACGAGACTAACGGTGTTGGTGTTTTGCAGGACCCAGGTCATTCCAACGAGTAAGAAAGGAGATTGAACCCACAGAAGAAATAACCCCACAGATTTACCCTGGTGTTAACCTGTGTTTCATCAGAACTAAACACAAAATAAATAATGGTTAAGGCCAATGGAGTTCAGCATAAATAACCTTTCTATTATCATTCGATAATAAAATATTTTTTACGGTTAAAATTGAGAAAAAAAATATAAAATTCATTAAATGAATCCTGACTCTTAATTTCAGTTAATGACACTCAACATGCAATCACGTGAATTGAAAATATGTATGAATTATAGGATTATCAAAAATAAATAATAGATTTATAGCAGGGCGGCTTAGGATCCTAGACAAAGGTCTAGAGAATATAAAAACAAGGGCTCCAAATTTGTTGTTTTTTCAACATACTATGCTTTGGCCATAAACAAAGTGTGTACGCCCAAATTAATGAAAGATCCATAAGAAAAAAAAAAAACAAGAAATCCTCCGGTAACAACCCAGGTTTAAAAAAATTTGCATTAGTTCTAAATTTCTAATAGACATTTGTTTGGGGAATTTGCTATTAGTCCTAATTTATCATTTTAATCTCTTAAATAAATTTATATTATAGCTGTGTCAAATCGAAACCGGACATATAAATGATCGCAACTCACACCAAAACCTAGGTAACAACTCCCATAATCGATTCTTTCTTTATACCGGTTCAAGAGCCTCCAAAACGTTGAAACGTCCCTGAATTGTAGTAATAGATCTCTTCTGCCATCAATCCATTTGATCTATTTACATAATTAGTGTGTGGTGTCGAGTCCCGAGTTTTGTTATCTTCTCCTTCAGAATCTTGTTGGGAATACACAAGTTTGTGGACTTAAAAGAGCTGGAAAAGGAAGTGTTTCATGGGATTGTTATCATTGGGTGTTGGAGCTTGTGGAGGGCGAGGAATGATTTGATGTTTAACAATGAACAAATGCGGATCGAAAGCATCATTAGTGAGATAAAGACGGTAGGGTATTTATGGTTAAGGAATAGATCGAAATTAAAGTCGATCTTGTGGGAAAATTGATGTAAATTTGTAACTATGTAAGCTTGGGCCACTTTTAAGTTTTAAGAGAAAAACTTATTATGTTAATAGTTAGACCATCTAGAATTTTCCAGTTTAATAGTTCCTACATTTACGACACACCCACATTCTAACATAATATAAACGACAACACAGTCACCAATGCCATTTTCACCACCGCATTCTGACATTTTCTTATTTCTTCTCTAATCGTTTCACTTTCCCCGTCATTTTTCCTTTGTTTCTGATCGTCATATGAATTTCGCTCGTCCCTCATTTGGCAACGTATGTTTTCGTTTTTCCATTTGAAGTTTCGATTCCGTAATGTTCTCACTCCCATTCAAAATCAAAATCTCGCCGCAACGCGCGGGTTGACGTCAACTCGTTGTATACAAATAATAGCAATAGATCTTTTCTGAACCATTTCGTCAAACTGTTGGATCGATGTACGTAATGGCATTAATCCATTTACGTAATTAAGTTACATGTATTGTGTTCGAGTTACCCGCATAAGTGTATAAATGTTAAAATTGCATAAGCCGAACGAAAACAATATAGTTTATCTACTACAAACAAACCATTACAACATCGAAACACAACTCTAAATACAAACCACTGCATTATAAAAACAATCATAAGTGAAAAAAAAACATCAAATTAAGACATTATATATGATTTTCAGCTCTGAGAATTCGTGTACCCTATTCGAGCTCGAAAAATGTACCCTTAGGCCTTAACGAAATTGGGTATTTGGCTCACTAAAGGTCTAAACCTAATGTCAAAGGGGTTAATAACTAATCTAAACCATAATAATAGTTTTGTAAGGGGGCCTATGTTGGTGTTTGTATGGATGTACCCAATTAAAAAATATTTTACATATACATATCGGGTTTTTTTCATAAAAAGCGTGCCCCTCGAAATATCAGGCCCTGACCGGTGGTCCTCCCCACCCACCCCTGGGCCGGCCATTAATTTCACAACGCCTTTAAAATATAATATTTTATTGTAAACATTAGACCATCAGCATTCTAAGGGCACAAGAGTTTTAACTCAAACGCAGCAAGGGCCTCTCCATGTAGGCCAAGAGCATGCTTCAAGAATTTGCAAT
Organism: Helianthus tuberosus; assembly: GCA_030545235.1. Classification (NCBI taxonomy): domain Eukaryota; kingdom Viridiplantae; phylum Streptophyta; class Magnoliopsida; order Asterales; family Asteraceae; genus Helianthus; species Helianthus tuberosus. The sequence continues at coordinate 14,477 of JARYGA010023449.1, forward strand.
GGAGATGGTCTTACAACCGAACATAGTCGCCATACAAGTAAACGTGATTTAAACACGGAAATCACTACTCAAAATATGATATCTTCGGAGGTTGAAACCTATCCAATTTTTTTCCAACGTTTGGAAAATGTTTAAACTGATTATAATTACATGTTATGAATTTACATCTATCTACGGACAACAAGCTACACCGCTACCCCTTTTTGGATAGCAAAACCAAGTGTTTTAAAAAACTACGTCCATAGATCTCGGGGTCATAACATTACTATGCATGACCTTTTGAACTTGACTAAGTAGGTCCACAACTTCTGACGCTAGGAAACCAAAAGTATCAAAAGCAAATGAGATAAACACGTACTGGTTGTCAAGGCACGTTTTCTCGTGTTTTGTCTTTTTGACCGAAACAACCTTTAAAGTAAACTGACCCATCGTTAAAGCACTACCCCCTAAGCCCACAAGCGGGGAAACCCCTGCTAGATTCACACATGCATGTTTTCCTCCTACCCATCCAAAGACCAAAATCACACCCACCAAATTTCATTGGACAAAACAGATCGAATATAAATCAATGAATCAAACTCATTTGAGATTTGCATAACACAACTCCAAACTTTGCAAAAATTGGTGATAAGAAAAAGAGAATGGTTCCTCATTATGCGAAGATATCATATTCATGATATTTGTCGAATCCCTGAGCTCCAAGTGGCGATTGAAGAGACTCGTCGACGTCTAAAGAGATCTTCCTTAAAGTCTGCAAAAGAGAATAACGTTAGCCTCGTCACGGAGGGCCGGGGGGATCCGTGACCAAGCTCCGGCGTGAGAATAAGTAAACTTGCCGGAGAAGAAAGGTTATTCCGGCGTGATAGAGTTGCCGGAATGTTTGGTGTGAATCCAAGAATTTGAGAATTCAATGCTATAAGGAGAATGTATGAAGTAAATGTTGCTTGTGTCTGAGTGTTAGGTTATTCAATGCTTACCTTAATCGAGCATGAGGATGGCTTATATAGAGAAACTAGCTTATCAATCGGGTGGGGATCTCTGAGTGATCTAACGGTTCTTTGTTGGACAAAAGAGATCTTTGCGGCGTCCAAATACGTGTCCCATTTCTATCGGTGAGATGATCTTCGTCATTAATGGGGCAGGTACCAACCTCGTAATTCTCCGGCGGCCAAACTCTCCCTCATGTTGCAGATCATTAATGGCCTTGCAGGGGAGATGAAGTGATGGATATGCTTGTTCCCGCTCTTTTATTATGTGATTATTTGGGAATGGTAGTTGGGCCTGCTGAGGAGCCCAATAAAGCAACTCAGACGGGGAGCCCATTCAAGGAGCCCATTCAAGGGGCCCTCGTTGACTATCTCAACCAATCATGTGAAGATATCTTATTCATGATATCCACAAATACAAGCATTATACAATGTTATCTAAACAGGGAAATCACGATCGAAAAATAAGATGTTTGGATAGGTAAAACCATATCCAAGGTTTCATCCACCAAAAATCAATGGATCAAACTTAGATACGATTTACAAAAAATACTATTCAAAATTTTGGAAATTTGATTATAAGAGAAAGAGAACTTGAACCGGATCGGCTAAATCGGTATGCATGTGTTACACAAGGGGCGAATGGTTACATTATATAGGTGGTGAACCATTTAGGGAGGATTGGAAATTACCATATTAACCTTAAGTGGATCAATAAAAGGGCTGAGGACATGACTCATGACATCAATAAATAAACATTTTAGAATAAAACTTATTAGATATCTTATTCAAAATATACGAGTTACCAAACTTTAAATTATTATGATTTTGTTAGGTACCATCTACTCGATTACGTCTTAAAATTTAGTATGTCCTAAAATTTAGCATGTATGTGTATTGACGATGAGGATCCCCGTTTGGGCTCCTCATCTGGGCTCATCGCCCTAGATTGGTGACTGGGCTCAAGCCCACTTAGGACTTTCTCGGTATGTTTAGTTGGTTTGAGTGGACCATGTCCTGATAAGCCCATTCTTGAACCGGCCCATTAGGGTTGTGGCCCAAATGTCTTACTATATAAAGAGAACCCCCTTCTCCAAGAAGGGGCAGACTACATTTTCCCCACAAAAAGGTTATTTCCTCCCCCTTCTCATACATACAACATCAGCTCTCTCTCACTAAGATATACATTTACTTGCACTTTATAACTATCTTTACCATACAAGATACTAACTTGAGCGTCGGAGTGCCCTCGGGGTAAACCCCCTCGGGCCCTCTAACTAGATTTTCTTGTGGCTGCAGTTCAAGACCCGACATCCCGCAAGAAGAACCGTCACTATGACGACAAGATGACGAACCTGAACCGGAGCTCACCGAATCTAAGGTTAGTACCGCCAAACCCTTTGAACGACTTCAGGGATTTGGGGTTTCGACATTGGCGCCATCCGTGGGACCGAGCACAAACGTGTCTCGGTCTCCTCATACATACTGCTTGATCTGCCCTCTCCGCGGCTTTCAGATCTGCATCATCAACTCCGGTCTTCAGGTTTCAAATCTCATCCTCTTTCTATAATATTTGAAAATCGGGTTTGAAGCATATGATTATGAGCTCACAGATCCTTTTGAGATACTCGAATCCTAAGCTTCAAAAGACTTATGTTTTGAAAAAGGAACGTTACGGGTCTGTGAATGCCTAAAAAATTACTTTTGTTGAAGAATCTTGAAAAGAAATGTTGCACTTTATGCCTGAAAGTGGAAAACAAAGAACATGTTTGCACATTTTCTCTTTGAGATATCTCCTTTCTAGCTTTAAAAATTAGTGAAGAGGCATGCATATGTTTGAAATGCAAATTTTCTGCCGATTAAATGAAGAACATCATCCAACCAGGTTACATGCACATAATATGCAGATGATAGAATCTTAATAAAAGTATGTTGTATGATTTACAACTAGATAATGATAACTTTTTTAATATATTTTTAATTCTCATTAAAAATAAAGGGTACAAGCCCATGTGCTTGAGTCAGGAAAAAAATAAAAAAAATTATAGTAGTGTACGCTACTATACTGTTGGAAAAGATGTGTGAAGGTACACTACACTTTATCCACCCCTTCTCTATGAAGTCACATTTAAAAACAATATACGTACAATGCGTATGGTGCAAGTTCTTGTTGAACAGCTGTGCTTTTACAAATAAAGTAGGACTTTGTTTCTTTTGAGAAAAAACTTTTTGACTTTTGAAAACAAGTACAGGCCACAGACTAGTAGCAGGAATAGTGTTGACAGTTTTCAAGCCTTTTCTAATTATATATATATAAAAACATATAAAAAAAGAGAAGCATGTAACTCTCCAAGATATAAGTACAACTCCTACATCACATAGTACATGTGTAAAGCTAGGGACAAACCCTACATTAATTACGTTGTCTTCATATGACTTTAAAAAAAAAGAAAAAAGAAAGAGTAAGATGTCTTACTCTTACCAATGTAAAATAATAATATTTTACTAGTACCAAGGTCCTAACCCAGGTCCTTTTGCGGGGTCCCTTCCCTGGCCCCTTCCACAGGTCCTTTCACCTGGTCATTCCCCAGGTCCTTTCACAGGGTCCTCCCTCAGGCCCTTCCACCAGGTCCTTGCTCAGGTCCTTTCACAGGGTCCTCCTTTAGGCCCTTCCACCAGGTCCTTGCTCAAGTCCTTTCATAGGGTCCTCCCTCAGGCCCTTCTACCAAGGTCCTTCCCCAGGTCCTTATTCAGGTCCTTTCAAAGGGTCCTTACTCAGGCCCTTCCACCTGGCCCCTTCCTCAGTTATTTTCACAGGGTCCTTCCTCAGGTCCTTTCATAGGGTCCTTACTCAGGCCCTTCCACCCGGCCCCTTCCTCAGGTCCTTCCATTTGGCCCCTTCTTCATGTCTTTTCATAGGGTCCTTACTCAGGTCCTTCCACCTGGCCCCTTCCTCAGGTATTTTCACAAGGTCCTTGCTCAGGCCCTTCCACCAGGTCCTTTCACAGGGTCCTTCCTCAGGCCTTTCTACCAAAGTCCTTCCTCAGGCCTTTCTACCAAAGTCCTTCCTCAGGTCCTTCCCCAGGTCTTTTCACGGTGTCCCTTCCTCATGCCCTTCCGCCAGATCCTTTTCTTGACCCTAACACAAAACATTTATGCAAGGCCTTTCTTCGAAGTCTTGCATCGTGCACCACTTCTAGACACAAATTTATTGTTCCCATTACAACGTTGTTAGGGTACGTAGGCTACCCCCATTAACGATGTGATGGTCACACGTCTTCACAAAATAAAACATGAGGCACAAGTGCTTGTACACACATCATAACGTGTTTAACGCATAAAGAAATTAATCCTTGGTATAATTTACCGTTTGAAAGTGTCTTTGTGGCAAGTATCAAATCATGAACATGAACAACACAAAAAGCTATTAGTCACGACCTACGGGATAGGTCGACAAAGGCTATTATTGGACTGGATAATGTGCACTAGAGAAACAGGGCATTATCTTTGAAAAGACATTGAAGAATAGTGATCAACTTAAGCATCCTTAAACAAGGATATAGCGTCGGGTAGAAGGAAAGTAACACAACGTTGGTGAAAGCAAGAAATACCTTTGCGCAACATTTAACTAGGGGACTAATATGTCTAGGTGGATATTGTGGGACAGAGTTTTTGCTAACCTCGGGCTATTTTCATTCAACAAAGAATCATATGCTAATCTGCCAGATACATCTATCAGCTATACCCTTGCATGCTATCGTGTCTCGAATAAAGACATCACTCATTAGAAGTGTAACACCTTGAAAATTCACGTCCTATGATGTATTGACACATGTCATAAGCTTGAACGTGTGAAAGAATGTTCTAGAGGGACTAAAGTTGACAAACATGGAAATTAAGTGAATATACGAGTTCAAAATGTAAACAGTGAATAAATATACTTTACAATAACCCTACATGATGTTTATACCATCAAACGAATAAATCATGGATCATACGAAGCTAAATGTGAAAGAAAGTGAGAGATTATAAACTACAGGGGTTAAATGTGTCAACATGTTTAAGTTATACCGCTGAGTGACCTTTTAGCAAACCCGAAGCTTTGTAACGATTAATTATGCTCACTAGAATGCACGATAAAAATTTCATAAAGTTTCGTTATCGTATGAGAAAGTTATGACCAAATTCGTATACGAGGGGTTAAAGTGTCAACGTTGAAAAATTATGGCTTTTCGGGTAAACATGACGTGACCAAGGACTTAACAAAGTGGGTATAAGTCTTGAAGCCCTTATAGGTAAATTTGGAGGGTTCAAAGTGCAAAATAGAAGCTTGGTTGACCTTTCGAAAGGCCAAGAGGCAAAGATGCAACAACTTGAAAATGTGGAATCTGAATACGAGGCCCAAGCGGGCCGCGTAGGCCCCAACAATATCATACGCGGGCCGCCTGGCCTGTCCAGATACAGAAAAGTTGGCAGCAGCCTGATTTCACGCAATAACCGACCCAAAACAGATATTTTCACTACATGGGCGACCCCTAAACAGTCCTAGGCACTTAGGGACATCTGTTGATGATCCATGGCCATTGATAGCATGATTTTTCAATGATCTATGAGATCAAAAGTACTAAATAAAGGCCCTTGTTGCAACCATTTTGATCACACCTCACTTCTGCATTTCTGATCATTTCTGGAGCTCCAAAGCAGACTCAAGTGATCACAAATCGTGCATAGGACTTCTGTAAGTATGCTTAACCTTTCTTAGTTAAGTTTTTGCTTAGTTTAAGCTTAAAAGTCAAACCGTCGTAATTAACGGTTGACTTCACGATTAATCATTAATGGTTCAGTGATTAGTCGAATTAAAGGTAGTTATAAGTTGGTAATTATGTGGGCATTAAACCCTTAAAAGGGCACCCTATGATTCCCACTCTATCTAGACCATTTGTCGGGTCAAACTTGTTATTAAAAAGTCAACAGGATGCTTCATTTCAAATTAATACATAATTAGCAATGTAGGACCCATACAGCCTGTTTGATCATTAATATAACTTGGTAATTAGTGTAAGAACATGTCTAAACATGTTCAACCCGACAATTTTCAGTAGAGACCCGGTTCGGAACCAAAAGTCGCATAATTTGACTCTTGCTTTGACTTTTAGTTCTGACCCGTTTAAGCATGTTTTAGAAATGCCTTAGAGCTTTAATTGGACTAGGTTACATGCTAGTATAACCCTCTGTGATTATACACCTTGGTTCATTAGTTAACCAATTAATATGCATGATTCCGTTAATTGCCTATATGTTGACCATTATGCCCTTTTCACCATAAAACGTGATTTTTGAAAATGTAAAAGAGTAGAAACCTTAGTTACTGATATATAAACTTGTAACCAATTTTTGACATCAGTTTGTGGTGTAGATTGAGAGTTATGCTCATTAGCGTAATTAGAAAGCTTTTTAGCGATTTAACGGCATAATTAGCATATAGCCTATTTAAACCTACTTTTTGATATCAAACTCTTTACCCACTGATGTAATATATTATTTTGGGATTTTTGAAGATTTTTAATTAATTTTAGGCTGAGCATAACTTAGAGTCACAAGCATGATTCGGTAAATGTCGGTTTTGCCCTTTCGGGCTATAAAATGAGTTTTACATATCATTTTGACCCCAAACCTTTTGCTACTGATCTTATATGATAAATAAATTATTTTAAACCTTATGGAATAATAAAAATATCAGCTTTGTATGTAGAACCCGGAAACGGCTCCTAATCGCCTTTTTAAGCGTTTTTAACGCATAGTATGTACCAAAACTATTTTAAACATACAAGGGTTGATACCTACTGATATTTTAGGTAAATTATAATATTTTAACAGTAAGCAAAAGTTGTTTAACTCAGACTTCAGTTTTGAGCTTTTCGGCTTATGTGAAATTACCAAAATGCCCCTACGGTACATAGTTTGGTTATAATTGATAATTTTCACATATATGCAATACCCTACTGTTATAACTTAGTAAATTAAGTATTTTTTCTGATTATATCAGACCTGTAACTCAGGATACTACTTAAACTCTTTTATAACCTTGTAAATGACCAAACTACCCCTACGGGGCATAGTTTGTGTTTAAATTCGTTTCGGGCATAATAAAAGATATCTTACTGATGTCACAACATATTTGAGGCATATTAACTTAGGAAACCTGTAAATGACTCTCATGATTACCCGTTACGCCTCTTACGCGTTCGGTTCGGCTTATGTAACTAGTTTACATAAATTAACCGAAACGGGTCAAACCTTATCGGTTTTATCTCAAAATCCAGAATGTGTTTAGATTACCCATATAAGACAAGTCTTCAAACTTGTCGGGTCTAAATCACATTCTATTCCGGTCTTCGCTTAATCACACGTTCGAACCGTATCGTTCCTTAAAACTAATCGGTCTAAGCTTAAGCTTAACTAAAGACCGTTAGGATTCTAATAGGTTATTATAAACCTTTGTTCCGGAATAGGAGAACCAGTAAAAGCTACCCGCATTTGCTAATTGTGAATTATACTTGCAAAGGTAAATACTTTTAACTTATTTTCCCTATACGGGCTTGGGGTACGGTATATAAAATACCGCTTGGTCGGGCATTAAATCTTCCATCATATGGTGGTTAATTGATATTGATCGGCCCGTTTAAATTGTTTTGTTTGCTTAAAGCCTTTGGGAGGTTAATGACCATGTCCCGGATATCATTGGCACCATTTTACGAAATGGCCACGACCTAAGCGCGGGGTGTAGGCGTACACCCGTCAGTGCCAAAATAAATAATGTAGTGTGTCTATTGATCTTTAACCCGGCATGATCCGGGCTACTGAACGCATAAGGAACATGTAATTCATTTACGATATTATATATTTAAATAATTATCTCAAGTTATAAAATGTTTATGCCACGTGCATTCAAACCAATTTTTAATCATTTTAAAATGAGTCGGTTAATTGTATTTACCAGTGTAAACTGACGTATTTTCCCAAAAAGATTAAATGCAGGTACTACTCGTAATTGGCTGGCTACTCCTAGCATCAATAAAGAGTCTCGCAAGCTTAAGATGCCTAAAGTCTGTTGAACTACTGTTTCCATTTTTTTTATCCGTCTGTGGATTAATTTCAACTATTGTGATACTTGATATTACATTTATATTCGGTTGAAATATATCTTTCAATTGCTTCCGCTGTGCATTTAAATATTGTGTTGTTTGACTGTAATGTTGCCAACCACGTCACGATACTCCCCCACCGGGCCCACCGGTCAAATGTGGAAATATCGGGATGTGACAGGTTGGTATCATAGCCAACACTGAGTGAATTAAACACTAGCCTTTTGTGTTTAATCTCAGTTACACAATTGCACATTCCAAATTTTCGAGTCTAGACAAAGAACATAGGAACAATCCAAATTTGTTTCAATTTATTTTTAACTTTGTCTTTTATTTTATATATTCTTGTTGTTATCTTATGTTATATTGACAGGTCTAAATATGCCGCCAAGATTTTTCAGACGAAGAGGACGAGGCAAGGGGCCAATCACCGCCCCCAATGATCACGAAGCAGGGCCTTCGCAAAGGCGAGTTTCTTCTACCACTACGAGTGCTGATCCTCGAGAGAACTGGAGGACCAATGTGGAGCCCACTAGATGGTCTGTTTCACATAGTTCAACGCCTCCTTTTCGTAACTCCTATGGGCCGCAGTCAGAAAACGAGCCCGATAATCCTCAACCTTCTTACATACCTCTACAGCGATCCCTATCGCACCATTCCTTTGGAGACCCCACACCCGTCTTTCAGGGCCGGTTTAACCCGGTAAACTACATACAAGAACCAGTGGGTTTTAACCCATTGGGGCCAGAGGATCATTTCTCCGGCGATCATGCAGAGGACATGGACGAGGACACGGATCCCGTCGAGCCCGCAACCGGAACCCCCAACCATCCTATCGAGGTCTCAGATGGTTCGTCTTTTCATGGATCACCCTACCGTGGTCCAGACAGTTACCAGGCACAGTTTAACCAGTTTGAGTGGTATTTTACACCCTCGCATCATTCGTCGCCTCACCAGCAGCAGCAGCAGGATCCCTCTAGGGACTCACGTTTTGTGGCAGTCACGCCACCGCCTCCACCACCACCAGTTAATCAGGCACCTCCAGAACCGCCAAGGCGTAGGAGGACAGGCGCGCGAATGTCCGTGCGTGGAGGGGATTTTCATTTCAGTTCCCCTCATCACTCAAGTGGCAGTCATTATCCGCCACTACATGAAGACCCGCAAATGGGTGGGCCTTCAAACCCAGTTGCACCACAACCACCACCGATGGGTTTTGATAACCCGATTCCGGCCTACACTGGTTCAATGGTTACGCCAACTATGGTTACGCTGAAGCCGACCCATACTTGGTAACGGCCAATTACAACGCCCTTCACCCGGAAGGACCATATGGAGCTCCTTGGGGAGTAGGGTACCCAACCCATGGGTACCAAATACCTACTAGACCTATAATTCGGCAACAATCACAGCCGCCACAGTTTTCCCCACCCGAACGGGAAGAAATTCTTCAAAGATTGGACCAAGTCGAGCGAAATTTTCACCGGGATCGCAGGGAACGACAAAGTTTCTTCCAGGGATTGACAAGTTTAATAAAAGGGAAGAGCAAGAAGGACCACTAAATCCTTCAACAGTTGGTTGTACTTTCCTTGTTTCAGTGGAGCCCCTGCGTGGGCCTGTCTTTTTGTTTTAACCCCTGCGAGGGTATGTTGTTTGTTAAGTCCCTGCGTGGACTAGTATTTCAGTGTGACCCCTGCGTGGGTAAGTTGTTTATGTAAAAGTCTCGTTTAGGGCAAAGTGTACTTTTATGAGTATTGGAATATTAAGTTTATAAATTTCATTTCTGCCATTATACGCATAAATATATTACATGAAATAAATAAATAAAAAATTATTCCTTTTAAAAATATATCTGCCTATTTAAATATTAATAAGAATCTTAAAAAGGTAAAACCTAGCTAGTGGGTCATTATAAAGACTTAGCCAAGATGGTAAAACCTGTTAAAAAGATTCAAATCCCAGTTAACATCTGAAAACATGTTAACACTCCTGGCAGACGTGATTCGTTAAAATCACACACGTCATTCTTATATAAGGATTCTTCAAAAGATTCCTAACCCAATTTAATGATCTATGAATCATGGGTTTAAATCATCAATTAAGATGATCATATTTGGACCATACATTGGTAATATAACGCCTACGGGCCCTTCTCATTTCCATATGAGACAAAAGACAGTGGTAGCTATGACTCCCTGTCAGAAAAAGGTAATGAACTATGTTCAAACCTTCATGCCTTGACTCTCTGAAATCATGGCTTATGATTTAAAATGTCCTTGTGACTAGGCCTTTTGTGCCACTAATATAACTGTTATTGTTTTTATGATTAGGATAAATTTTAATGAAAATCCTAAATAAATATGATTAACAAATTAACCAAATCTGGTCTCTGTTTACCGTGGTTAATGAATTGCCATAAAAGACAATTCTATAATAAACTCCCAAATAAACTATTGTCATTTGTCTTATGTAACAGTTCAAATTAAAATGGCTGACTCGGATGAAATTAATAGTCACCCAAGGGAGAATAATGATAACGCCCGAATTAATATAACGGGTGCTGAATTGAAAGCGTTAGTAGACGACACTGTTACAAAAGCCTTAGAGCGGCAGTATGAAGAATATAGCGGGACTCGAAGTAGAACGCTATCTACACCGCATTCAAAGCCACCCTCCAAGAAGGATGAACCCAAGAAAGGAGATGACGATTGTCACTCCTCAAATCATCATACTGATCCATCTCAGAAGATAATGCTAAATCAAGGACCCCGTGATAAGGGTTGCTCGTACAAATACTTCGTTTCATGTAAACCCAGGGACTTAACTGGGGAAAAAGGAGCCATAGACTGTATGACATGGCTGGATGAGATGGATACTGTTGTTGATATCAGCGGATGCGCTGAAAGGGACGTGGTAAAATTTGTGTCCGAATCATTCAAAGGTGAGGCCTTAGCCTGGTGGAGATCATTGATTCAAGCCACTGGGAAGATCCCATTATACAACATGACATGGGAACAATTCGTTGCCCTCATCAGGGAGAACTACTGCCCTCAACATGAGGTTGAAAAGATTGAGTCTGACTTCTTATCGTTGGTTATGAAGAACCTCGATTGTCAAGCTTACCTTACGAGCTTCAACACATTGTCAAGATTGGTTCCGTGCCTGGTGACCCCGGAACCCAAACGCATAGCTCGTTTCATTGGGGGTTTAGCCCCAGAAATAAAGGCAAGTGTGAAGGCCTCTCGGCCAACTACTTTCAGATCTGTCACTGGTATATCTTTGTCCCTCACATTGGACATGGTCAGACAGAGATCGCTGAGGAACACAGATGCAGAGAAAAGGAAACGTGAAGATGACAGTTCACGAAGGTCAAACAAGAAGCACCGAGGAAGCAATGACCACAGGAAAGGGTCTGAGTCCAAGAAGGATGGGCATCAGTCTGGTGATAAGCCCAAGTGCAAAGTCTGCAAGAAACAGCACTACGGGAAGTGCAGGTTTGAATCGAACTCACAGACTCAGTCAAGAACTTTTGCATGTGGTATATGCAAGTCCAAGGAATACAAGACCTTGGATTGCAAGAAGCTGAAAGATGCAACGTGCTACAGTTGCAACGAAAAGGGGCACATTAAGACAAATTGCCTGAAATATACAAAGAAAGTCGATGAAGGAAAGAAGACCAATGCTAGGGTCTTCAGGATGGATGCAAAGGAAGCGGTTTTAGACGAAAATGTGATTACAGGTACTTTCCTTGTAAATGATGTCTATGCAAGAGTACTTTTTGATTCAGGCGCTGATAAGTCTTTCGTAGATAATAAGTTTTGCAATCTGCTGAATTTACCTGTTAAAACCTTAAGTGTAAAATATGAAGTGGAATTGGCAGATGGCACCATAGACACCGTCTCAACTGTGTTAGATGGATGTGTTATATCCATTAAGAACCACTCTTTTCCTTTGTCCCTACTTCCCTTTAAGTTAGCCGGTTTTGACATAGTTTTGGGTATGGACTGGTTATCACATAACCAGGCCCAGATTGTCTGCAACAAGAAACAAGTGGTGATCAAGACTTCGTCTGGTGAATCACTTACCGTTCAGGGAGATACCCGGTATGGACTGCCTGAGCAAGTGACTATGCTCAAGGCCTCTAGGTGTTTGAAGAAGGGTTGTGTCATCTACATGGCACAAGTGACTATCGATGAGCCGAAGCCCAAGATTGAAGAAATCCCCGTCATTTCTGAATACCCATAAGTTTTTCCTGAAGAACTACCTGGTTTACCACCAGATAGGCAAGTGGAATTCAGAAATGACATCATCCCTGGAGCAGCACCTGTTGCTAGAGCGCCTTATAGGTTGGCACCAATAGAGATGAAGGAATTGAGGGCACAAGTAGATGAATTACTAGCCAAGGGTTTCATTAGACCTAGTTCGTCTCCTTGGGGAGTGCCAATCTTATTTGTCAAGAAGAATGATGGATCGATGCGTCTGTGCATCGATTACCGTGAGCTTAATAAAGTCACAGTCAAGAATAGGTATCCATTGCCCAGGATCGACGATTTGTTCGATCAACTTCAAGGGGCAAGTTACTTCTCCAAGACTGACTTAAGGTCAGGCTATCATCAATTGAAGGTTAAAGATGAAGACGTGTACAAGACTGCATTTAGGACTCGTTATGGTCATTACGAGTTCCTAGTGATGCCTTTTGGGCTCACTAATGCACCTGCCGCATTCATGGATCTCATGAATCGCGTCTGCAAGCCCTACTTGGACAAATTTCTCATCGTCTTCATTGACGACATCCTCATCTACTCGAAGAACCAAGCTGACCATGAGAAGCACCTTCGATGTATTCTGGAATTACTTCAGCAGGAGAAGCTCTATGCCAAGTTTTCAAAGTGTGAATTCTGGCTACGTGAAGTCCAATTCCTTGGACATGTTGTTAGCGAGCGTGGTATCCAAGTGGATCCCGCTAAGGTTGAAGCCGTCTTGAATTGGCAGGAGCCAAAGACTCCCACAGAAATTCGCAGTTTCTTGGGATTGGCAGGTTACTACAGGCGTTTCATTGAAAAATTTTCAAGGATTGCTGCACCCCTAACTTCATTGACTTGTAAGAAAGTAAAGTTCCATTGGGGTCCTAAGCAGCAAGAATCCTTCGATATTCTCAAGCAGAAGTTGAGCAATGCTCCTGTGTTGACATTGCCTGATGGAATCGAAGAATTTGTAGTTTATTGTGATGCATCACACACCGGGATGGGTTGTGTGCTTATGCAGAAGGGCAAAGTTATTTCCTATGCTTCACGACAATTAAAGGTGCATGAAAAGAATTACACCACCCATGACTTGGAGTTGGGTTCCGTTGTATTTGCACTGAAGCTTTGGAGGCACTATCTATATGGTGTCAAGTGTGTGATCTATTCTGATCACAAGAGCCTCCAGCACCTGTTTAACCAAAAGGATTTAAACATGAGGCAGCGCCGATGGATGGAGACGTTGAATGATTATGATTGTGAAATCCGATACCATCCGGGCAAGGCAAATGTGGTTGTTGATGCCTTAAGCAGGAAGGAAAGAGTGAAGCCAATTAGAATCAATGCCAAGAGCATTGAAATAAAGAACAGTTTGATCGAATGGTTGTTAGCTGCACAGAAGGAAGCTGTGTTGGAAGCTAACTATCCTAATGAAAAGCTCGGGGTAACCAAAGAACAGCTATCACAAGGCAAGGACGGAATTCTGAGATTGAATGGACGAATATGGGATCAGTTTATGGAGGACTTCGGGATGTTATCCTCCAGGAAGCCCATAGTTCCAAATATTCCGTTCATCCTGGAGCTGATAAGATGTACCAATATATTAAGATAAATTATTGGTGGATAGGCTTGAAGAAGTCTGTAGCTACCTATGTAGCTAAATGCTTGACATGTGCGCAAGTCAAAGCAGAACATCAGAAACCGTCAGGTTTGCTACAACAGCCTGAACTTCCCACTTGGAAGTGGGAAATGGTAACTATGGATTTTATCACCAAGTTACCTAAGACAAGAAAAGGGAATGATACGATATGGGTGATAGTGGATAGACTGACTAAGTCAGCACATTTCCTACCCATTAAGGAGACTTACAGCTCCGACATGTTAACCCAACTGTACGTAGATAAGATTGTAGCTTTACATGGCATACCTGTGTCGATTATCTCTGACAGAGATACTAGATACACGTCACATTTTTGGAAAAGTTTCCAACAATCATTGGGCACGCGCTTAAATTTCAGTACGGCTTACCATCCCCAGACAGACGGCCAGAGTGAGCGTACAATCCAAACCTTGGAGGACATGCTTCGTGCATGTGTGATCGATTTAGGTGGTAGTTGGGATAACCACCTGCCCTTAATCGAGTTCTCATATAACAATAGCTACCATACCAGCATCAAGGCTGCGCCTTTCGAGGCCTTATACAGTAGAAAGTGTAGAACGCCCGTTGGTTGGGCGGAAGTTGGAGATGTCCAACTGTCAGGACCTGAAATAGTCTTTGAAACGACGGACAAGATTGTCCAGATTCGTGACCTCCTAAAAGCTGCCAGGGAGAAGCAGAAGAGTTACGCAGATCCAAAGCGTAAACCTATGAACTTCGAGGTAGGTGACAAAGTGTTGCTTAAACTATCACCCTGGAAGGGAGTGATGCGATTTGGTAAGAAAGGCAAGCTAAGCCCGAGATACATAGGACCCTTCGAGGTCATCGAACGTGTCGGGTCAGTTGCCTATAAGTTAAACTTACCTGAAGAGCTCAGTGGTATTCACAATGTATTCCACATCTGCAATCTGAAGAAGTGTTTCGCTGATGAATCACTGGTCATACCACATACGGATGTGCATATTGATGAGAGCTTGAAATTTGTGGAAAACCCATTGTCGATTGAAGATCGACAGGTTAAGAAGCTTCGAAGGAAGCATGTGCCTATTGTAAAGGTAAAACGGGATGCCCGTAGAGGTCCCGAATACACGTGGGAGGTTGAGTCCACAATGAAGGAAAAGTACCCTTATTTGTTTCAGTAAATCTCGAGGTCGAGATTTCTTTTAAGGGGGTGAGGATGTAACACCTCGAAAATTCACGTCCTATGATGTATTGACACGTGTCATAAGCTTGAACGTGTGAAAGAATATTCTAGAGGGACTAAAGTTGACAAACATGGAAAGTATGTGAATATACGAGTTCAAAATGTCAACAGTGAATAAATATACTTTACAATAACCCTACATGATTTTTATACCATCAAACGAATAAATCATGGATCATACGAAGCTAAATATGAAAGAAAGTGAGAGATTACAAACTACAGGGGTTAAATGTGTCAACATGTTTAAGTTATACCTCTGAGTGACCTTTTAGCAAACCCAAAGCTTTGTAACGATTAATTATGCTCACTAGAATGCACGATAAAAATTTCATAAAGTTTCGTTATCGTATGAGAAAGTTATGACCAAATTCGTATACGAGGGGTTAAAGCGTCAACGTTGAAAAATTATGACTTTTCGGGTAAACATGACGTGACCAAGGACTTAACAAAGTGGGTATAAGTCTTGAAGCCCTTATAGGTAAATTTGGAGGGTTCAAAGTGCAAAATAGAAGCTTGGTTGACCTTTCGAAAGGCCAAGAGGCAAAGATGCAACAACTTGAAAATGTGGAATCTGAATACGAGGCCCAAGCGGGCCGCGTAGGCCCCAACAACATCATACGCGGGCCGCCTGGCCTGTCCAGATACAGAAAAGTTGGCAGCAGCCTGATTTCACGCAATAACCGACCCAAAACAGATATTTTCACTACATGGGCGACCCCTAAACAGTCCTAGGCACTTAGGGACATCTGTTGATGATCCATGGCCATTGATAGCATGATTTTTCAATGATCTATGAGATCAAAAGTACTATATAAAGGCCCTTGTTGCAACCATTTTGATCACACCTCACTTCTGCATTTCTGATCATTTCTGGAGCTCCAAAGCAGACTCAAGTGATCACAAATCGTGCATAGGACTTCTGTAAGTATGCTTAACCTTTCTTAGTTAAGTTTTTGCTTAGTTTAAGCTTAAAAGTCAAACCGTCGTAATTAACGGTTGACTTCACGATTAATCATTAATGGTTCAGTGATTAGTCGAATTAAAGGTAGTTATAAGTTGGTAATTATGTGGGCATTAAACCCTTAAAAGGGCACCCTGTGATTCCCACTCTATCTAGACCATTTGTCGGGTCAAACTTGTTATTAAAAAGTCAACAGGATGCTTAATTTCAAATTAATACATAATTAGCAATGTAGGACCCATACAACCTGTTTGATCATTAATATAACTTGTTAATTAGTGTAAGAACATGTCTAAACATGTTCAACCCGACAATTTTCAGTAGAGACCCGGTTCGGAACCAAAAGTCGCATAATTTGACTCTTGCTTTGACTTTC
The DNA here is from genome assembly GCA_030545235.1 of Helianthus tuberosus. Lineage (NCBI taxonomy): Eukaryota > Viridiplantae > Streptophyta > Magnoliopsida > Asterales > Asteraceae > Helianthus > Helianthus tuberosus. Next base: position 31,044 of record JARYGA010023449.1, read on the forward strand.
AGTTCTGACCCATTTAAGCATGTTTTAGAAATTCCTTAGAGCTTTAATTGGACTAAGTTACATGCTAGTATAACCCTCTGTGATTATACACCTTGGTTCATTAGTTAACCAATTAATATGCATGATTCCGTTAATTGCCTATATGTTGACCATTATGCCCTTTTCACCATAAAACGTGATTTTTGAAAATGTAAAAGAGTAGAAACCTTAGTTACTGATATATAAACTTATAACCAAAATTTGACATCAGTTTGTGGTGTAGATTGAGAGTTATGCTCATTAGCGTAATTAGAAAGCTTTTTAGCGATTTAACGGCATAATTAGCATATAGCCTATTTAAACCCACTTTTTGATATCAAACTCTTTACCCACTGATGTAATATATTATTTTGGGATTTTTGAAAATTTTTAATTAATTTTAGGCTGAGCATAACTTAGAGTCACAAGCATGATTCTGTAAATGTCGGTTTTGCCCTTTCGGGCTATAAAATGAGTTTTACATATCCTTTTGACCCCAAACCTTTTGCTACTGATCTTATATGATAAATAAATTATTTTAAACCTTCTGGAATAATAAAAATATCAGCTTTGTATGTAGAACCCGGAAACGGCTCCTAATCGCCTTTTTAAGCGTTTTTAACGCATAGTATGTACTTAAACTATTTTAAACATACAAGGGTTGGTACCTACTGATATTTTAGGTAAATTATAATATTATAACAGTAAGCAAAAGTTGTTTAACTCAGACTTCAGTTTTGAGCTTTTCGGCTTATGTGAAATTACCAAAATGCCCCTACGGTGCATAGTTTGGTTATAATTGATAATTTTCACATATATGCAATACCCTACTGTTATAACTTAGTAAATTAAGTATTTTTTCTGATTATATCAGACCTGTAACTCAGGATACTACTTAAACTCTTTTATAACCTTGTAAATGACCAAACTACCCCTACGGGGCATAGTTTGTCTTTAAATTCGTTTCGGGCATAATAAAAGATATCTTACTGATGTCACAACATATTTGAGGAATATTAACTTAGGAAACCTGTAAATGACTCTCATGATTACCCGTTACGCCTCTTACGCGTTCGGTTCGGCTTATGTAACTAGTTTACATAAATTAGCCGAAACGGGTCAAACCTTATCGGTTTTATCTCAAAATCCAGAATGTGTTTATACTACCCATATAAGACAAGTCTTCAAACTTGTCGGGTCTAAATCACATTCTATTCCGGTCTTCGCTTAATCACGCGTTCGAACCGTATCGTTCCTTAAAACTAATCGGTCAAAGCTTAAGCTTAACTAAAGACCGTTAGGATTCTAATAGGTTATTATAAACCTTTGTTCCAGAATAGGAGAACCAGTAAAAGCTACCCGCATTTGCTAATTGTGAATTATACTTGCAAAGGTAAATACTTTTAACTTATTTTCCCTATACGGGCTTGGGGTACGGTATATAAAATACCGCTTGGTCGGGCATTAAATCTTCCATCATATGATGGTTAATTGATATTGATCGGCCCGTTTAAATTGTTTTGTTTGCTTAAAGCCTTTGGGAGGTTAATAACCATGTTCCGGATATCCTTGGCATCATTTTACGAAATGGCCACGACCTAAGCGCGGGGTGTAGGCGTACACCCGTCAGTGCCAAAATAAATAATGTGGTGTGTCTATTGATCTTTAACCCGGCATGATCCGGGCTACTGAACGCATAAGGAACATGTAATTCTTTTACGAGATTATATATTTAAATAATTATCCCAAGTTATAAAATGTTTATGCCACGTGCATTCAAACCAATTTTTAATCATTTTAAAATGAGTCGGTTAATTGTATTTACTAGTGTAAACTGACGTATTTTCCCAAAAAGATTAAATGCAGGTACTACTCGTAATTGGCTGGCTACTCCTAGCATCAATAAAGAGTCTCGCAAGCTTAAGATGCCTAAAGTCTGTTGAACTACTGTTTCCATTTTTTTTTATCCGTCTGTGGATTAATTTCAACTGTTGTGATACTTGATATTACATTTATATTCGGTTGAAATATATCTTTCAATTGCTTCCGCTGTGCATTTAAATATTGTGTTGTTTGACTGTAATGTTGCCAACCACGTCACGATACTCCCCCACCGGTCAAATGTGGAAATATCGGGGTGTGACAAGAAGTGATTATGATTTAGAAGACTTTCGATACTCATCAAAAGAAAATATATTCTTTGTTCACAACCGATGGTCTAGACAGACGGGCTCAAGGACAACCTATTTTATAAGTTCAGTATTACCAACTACGTTTGACAACACTGAACTGGGAAGCTAACATGGTATAACACCATTGGGTTCTACATTGAAGACTTTTAGAAAGGATCTTTATTTTTGTATTGCCTCCTCCAGAAAGGATTAAGCCTCCTCCATAAGTTCTCATGCTCGAAGATCACTACAAAAAAAAGGGAAGGAGGGGAAAGGGAAGGGGGCATGGGCTGCCTTACTAATCCCTCCACTTGAAAAAAAGGAAAAGTCTGGGCTATGTATTTGGCTCCTTCCTTGAACGAAAAAGAATCCGTGGACGACAATCCTCCACTTGAAAAAAGGAAAAGTCTGGGTTGTGTATTTGGCTCCTTCCTTAAAGGAAAAAGAATCCGTAGACGACAATCCTCCACTTGAAGAAAGAAAAAGCCTGGGTTATGTATTTGGCTCCTTCCCTGAAGAAAAAAGAATCGCCAGACTACGTTAGTAGTCCTTAAGGAAAATCCAGACGCTCTCTCCTTGAGGACAGAAGACTCCTTGGACTACGCTGTTAGTCCTTAAGGAAACCCTAGACGGTCCTTCCTTGAAAGAGGAAGAATCCTTGAGCTGCATTATTAGTCCCTCTCTTAAAGAAGGAAAGAACCTGAGCAGGACAATATGCGAGATAAGTTCCCAACACTTATATTCTGTACTTTAGATGGAAATGAGCTCCTTCCATCAGCTCTCATCCCCAAAGATCCTACAAGGAAAAAGGAAGAGAGGGAAACCTTAATAGGTGCATCTTCGCTTTAACGGGAAAGTGAAATCCTCCTACGGTCTACCGTGCTCAAGAAACCCTTATCTGCCGGAACAAAACGATATCATCTCCTAAAGGTTAAAGCGTTTCGATAGTTACTTCCGTCAATAAGAAAATCCCCACTTCTATGGGATAAGGTGCCTCAGCGGTTCCTTCCAAGAACAGGGATATATACTTTCCATGGAATTAAGCCCAAGAAAAGTTCCCTCCAAGAATATGAAGAATATCCCACTCTCTGGGATCAAGTATTTTAGAAGTCCATTTCATAAACAGGAACATATCCCTCCCTCGGGATCCAGTCTTGAATAAACTCCTTCCAAGAATAGGAAGGAACATATCCCTCCCTCGGGATTCAGCCTTGAAGAAACTCCTTCAAAGAATAGGAAGGTTTAATTGCTTAATTCGGTGAAGTTAAGGAGTTTAGAGATAAAGCGGAACAGAAAAAGATGATAAACGAGGTAAACAAAATTGTTTGGATGCATTCCGGGTCGAATTGATGGTTTGAATATGCGATTAATATGAAATGATGAAGTACAAGGGCCGTTCAGTCATTAATCAAAAGTTGAGTTGAATGAAAATACAAGAGGAATTTGAAGTAAATAAGTTGGGGGTCCAATGTGTCATTATTTGAAACTTAAGTGAATGAAGTGACTAAAGTGGGAGTTTCACGATGGGGATTAATATCCCTGGGGATTAAGTCTTGGAGGAGCCACCTCCGAAAAAATGAAGATGTCCCACCCTATGTGATTAGGGGTCTCGTAAGTCTCATTAACGAACAGGAACAAGTTTCTCCCAAGAAAAGGAGGGTATCCCCTCCCGTGGGATTAAGTATTGCAAAAGTCTATTCAACGAACAGAAGTGCACCCGGCTACGGGATCAAGTATTGGTAAAGTTCCTTCTAAGGACGGGAAAGTACCCCCATCCCTTGGATTTGATATATGAGAAAAATCCTCCTTGAGATTTCGCACCTGAACAACTTATTCAAAAAATGGGGGGGGGGGGAGAACCCCCTTGACAAGGGACTTCGAATCTAAAGAATCCTTTCCTTGAAAAGAAAAGATCTCCTCCACAGGTCTGTGTTTTAGAAAGTACCTCTCCAAAGAAGAGGAGCCCCATATCGGGGTCGCATACGTTTGAAGAAGTCTCTCCAAAAGTAGAAGGTTGCACATTCCATGGGCACCCATTTTTAGAGAATTACAACATCTCTCCAGGGGAGGAAAGAGCCCTTAATAAGGACTCACATAGGAAGGTTCCTTCTACATAACAAATATTTTTAAAGGGCTCATAAAACCTCTCCAAAAGGAGAAGATGCCACCCCTTCCCAAAGAACAAAAACCTGAACGGTTTGAGGACCTTGCTGACGGGTCAAACAGGATCATCTAGGCAGACGTGCCGAACGATCTTACAATAAAATGAACATGTACATAGGCATACAGACATGCCGACTTAGCCAAAACAAGGAAAAGCCCGGCCGTGGGGCTAGGACTAAGTCGACTACGTCCAAAAAAGGCCAAAGCAGGCATATGAAAATCCTTTACAACTTGAACGGGTTACAAAGCGAACTATACAAAGCTTTAACAACTCAAGCAAGTTACGAAGCAAACTTATACAAAGCCTTTACAACTTGAACGGGTTACAAAGCGAGCTATACAAAGCTTTAACAACTCAAGCAAGTTACGAAGAAAACTTATACCAAACTTTAACAAGTTACAAAGCGGGTCTAGGCAAACTTAACAACTCAAGCAAGTTACGAAGCAAACTTGTACAAAGCTTTAACAACTCAAGCAAGTTACGAAGCAAGCTTGTACGAAACTTTAACAACTTAAAGAGTTACAAAATGGGTCTACACAAAGCTTCAACAGCTTAAAATGTTACAAAGCTACCCATAGAAATCCTTAACGGCTTAAACATGGTACAAATCAAATTCATGAAAAAGTGTCAACAGCTTAAGCAAGACAAAAACCCTTATCGGAGGAACGTCGAACAGAAAGTATAACACGGCAAACAAGACATCCAAGTTAATGCTCTTAAAGAAACTACTCTTGAACGAGTACCTCAATCGAAATGCCCGCAAGGAGGACATGGCAAAACAATCTAAATAGCATAAACGCTATAAAAAGCACTATCGAACAAGTGCATTGGAAAAAAATGCCTTCAAGGAGGCATAGATTGAAGTAAGGTATTGTGCTACCCTACTTGAGGGGTCACCTTGCTATTTTAAGTACTAAATGTAAGGTTGTCCCAAGGGTAACAAAACAGACAACTTTGGCATGACGTGCCTTAGACTATATTTACCCGACGAATAGGGGGAACGGTTGAAGGGCGGATAACGACCCGCCTAGATTTTCAGGGACTGGAACAAGTCCTGCACCCATCCGTGAGTGAATAGACTTGGATGAGGGATGACTTGACGATGAGGATCCCCGCTTGGGCTCCTCGTCTGGGCACATCGCCCTAGATTGGTGACTGGGCTCGAGCCCACTTAGGACTTTCTCGGTATGTTTAGTTGGTTTGAGTGGGCCATGTCCTGATAAGCCCATTCTTGAACCGGCCCATTAGGGTTGTGGCCCAAATGTCTTGCTATATAAAGAGAACCCCCTTCTCCAAGAAGGGGCAGACTACATTTTCCTCACAAAAAGGTTATTTCCTCCTCCTTCTCATACATACAACATCAGCTCCCTCTCACTAAGATATACATTTACTTGCACTTTATAACTATCTTTACCATACAAGATACTGACTTGAGCGTCGGAGTGCCCTCGGGGTAAACCCCCTCGGGCCCTCTAACTAGATTTTCATGTGGCTGCAGTTCAAGACCCGACATCCTGCAAGAGGAACCGTCACTATGATGACAAATGACGAACCTGAACCGGAGCTCACCGAATCTAAGGTTAGTACCGCCAAACCCTTTGAACGACTTCAGGGATTTGGGGATTCGACATGTATATATATTTGTAGGGGAAGGTTCATAGAAGAAAACTAAATTAAGAAGAAAAAGTACAAAGGATACAAATGTAAAATATTAAATAATTTTTCTCTCAACTAATTTATTATTATCTTTAACTAATTAATTAGTTATAAACAATACCATCCTCCACACTTAAATTTTTGCTTACACGTGTCAAAATTTATCCTACACGTTTTGAAATTTATCCTACATATATTGAAATTTATCCTACACAGCTCGTAATTCATCCTACATACCTCGTAATTTATGCTACGCTTTAAATTTTGTATATATATATATATATATATAGATATATATATGAAAAGATTTTTTTCAAGTAAGTCAGGGAAGGAAGAAACTTCACTGCAGGGGAAAGGCTTATGTCACTCTCAAAAGGAGCGATAGACCAGATGATCAGCAATAACCTGATCTTTCTATATGAAATTTGATGATCATAGCTTGATTATAGTCTGGATCCCATTATCCTTCTAGAGGAAGAATGGAGTCCAGGTTAAAGGACGGGGGAAGATTTCTTCTTTCAATAGGCGTAGCTGCTTCGGATTTTACAGAAGAAAAAGGGAGAAACTCTTCTTATTACGATTACGTGAGTTTTGACTATTTGGATTGGGAAATAGCGCACTTCTCGCATTTAATGTGCCGGAGCGTCCCAAACAAAACAATTGAAGTTGAGGAAAGGCCTTCACTCGCGCATCCATATGGAGATCAGCCTACAGGCAAAGGAGAGTCTACGAGCTTGACTTCGCAAAGTTGACAGGAGAACCCGAGTTGTAAGAATCGTGAGAACTACACCGTACGGGGCGAGGTGGACCAAAATTTTTTTTATCATAAACGTAGATGCGTGTATTATAAACACATTTGTAAAAAAAAATTGTCGTGTGTGTAGTTTTGAGCACCACAAGTTTGTGTTTTACGGGTACCGTAAATTACGGTACCCGTAAAACACAAACTTGTGGTGCTCAAAACTACACACACGACATTTTTTTTTTGAATTTTTTTTTACAAATGTGATTATAATACACGCATCTACGTTTATGAAAAAAAAAAATTTGGTCCACCTCGTCCCGGATCAAGTAGTTCTCGCGGTTCTTACAACTCGAGGTGGTTCTCATTTTAGCGTGATTCTATATATATATATATATATATATATATATATATATATATTGAAAAAATATGTTTTTTTGAAAATAAGTTACAAATTTAATGTAGTTAGCTATTAAAAAGGAAGATTAACAATTAGTGATCCATTTAAGTTTATCAATATACCCTTACACTAATATTAAATACAAAAATGAAACATTCTTATTGGTTGAATTTTCTTCTTTTTTATTCTTACAAAAAATTTCTTTTCATTTGAACTCTCATATATAAATCGAGTTGAATATCATAGAAAGAGTAACAACCGATGGGAATGCCAAGAAAGAGTAACAATGATGTGCGTAAGTGTGTATATGTTTTTGATGTATATTTTAAGCCCTTTTACACTTTTTAGTCAAGTTTTAAATTTATAAAACACGATATTTACTAACACTAAACACACATATGGGCAAGTGCACCCATCGTGAGCGTAGTATAGCGTTGGTAAGATACCGAGGTCGTCCAAGGACACAAGAGCTTTTAATACTGGTTTTTCCTCAACGTCTAGTCAAATCAAAAGTTTAGAAAAAGGTTTTAAACTAAGAAAAATAAAACTAACTAAAATGCTGAAAAATAAAATAAAAATAAAAACAGATAGACAAGATGAATCACTTGGATCCGACTCGTGTTTAGTGTAACCTTTGATTATTTCCGTACTTTTGCACTTTTTAAGAGATTATCTTAGTTATTGTAGTAGGCCCCTCTTTTGAAGGTGACGTTACCCTCAACCCAGTAGTTTGAGTCAGCAAGGATACAATCCTAAAGGGTCGGATTATTGAAAGATAATTAATTAAGTTATTAATGCAAATTATGGTAGGCCCCTCTTTTGAAGGTGACGTTACCCTCGGCTAAGTAGTCTAGGTCAGCAGGGATACAGTCCTAAGTAGCCGGATTAAAGTATTAATAGTAGCTTACATATGAGGGGATCAAAGAGTTTGGACCCCCGCCATCCAATACCGGTGGGTATTGAAGGAGGTCCTACTAAATTTGACCCAGGTCCTTGCAGGATCTATACACTGAACAAGGTAAGACTCTTACCAAACCGTTCCCTTAACCCCCGACCAGGTAGCCAACATACCTCCATATACTGTGGAGATATGAATGGTCAAAATCTTTTATTTTATATAGACAGTAAAATAATGCCAAGACACCACGGGCAAACGATAAGGAAGAATCACCTTCAACATAAGAAACTAGTTATTAAAGCCATTAATACATAACCAAGTAAAAAGTGCGAAAAGATTAAAAATAAAAAGTATTACACTAGACACTTGTCTTCACCAAGTGATGTAAGAGACTTAGGCAAACATGGCCTTGATTGTCAAGAACTCTTACGATCAATCTTGGATCCCGAAACTACTACACACACTCTATGATGGATGATGGTGGTGGATGATGGTGTTGTGATGGTGGTGGAGGGTGGGTGTAGTGTGAGAGAGGTGGTTTGCCAAGGGATGGTTTGCAAATGAGCCAAGCACTCTTATTTATAGCCTGAACAGCAGCTCGGGCACGGCCTCGTGTCCATCTCTTCATCTCTTTCTTCATTAATTGCAGTTTGTCTGCATTAGTTGACCACGCCCCCGTGTCCGCTGGGCACGACCCCGTGTGCAGAAGCGTATCTGTACTATCAAGATTTGCCAAGATTCTGCGAATCTTTATCTTGACCACGGCCCCGTGTCCGCTGGGCACGCCCCGTGTTGGGAAATAGAAGCTTCTACAGCTTTGTCTTTTCTGCAGTCACTTGGGCACGCCCTCGTGCTCACTGAGCACGGGGCGTGTTCAGCCTTCTGTTTTGTTGTTTTGCTTGGGAAGATGTTGTCGAGGGGTCGGGCATGCCACGTTTATTCCTTCTCTTGTAATTATGTTAGATTTAGCTGCATTTTTGCTTCTTTTGTTCATTTGAGCTCATTTAATCCTGAAAATACAAAAGGAAGACAAAAACGTACTTTTTCCAACATTAGTACTAAAAAAGGTTAGTTTTATGCCTCATTTGATGTAATTTATATGTTGCATTTTGCACACATCAAACAACTGACAGGAATGCGTAGTTAGGAAAATCAAATTTATAGTTGTATCAAGGGGTGCTCAGGAAAAACCGTAACCAAATAAAAACCATAAACCGAACCGTAATAGTAACCGAATAAACTGATCCGAACAACGAGTTCGGTTTTTGGTTTGGTTTCTAACCGAAACCGAATAAACCGTCAATTTAATTAATTATTAAATAAAAATAATAATGTTTAATAAACTATATACAATTTATTAGCCTAAAATACTAAGTCTAATATCTAAGTATATGTATCCCCATAGTTTGAAAATTATTTATATTTTGTGTCATTAGAGTTGTTGACTATATATAGTTTCTATGATCTATGTTTTGAAGTTTTAACTTTATGGTTGTGTGTACGACTATTTTATGGATATGTTTATTTTATTTTGCTCTGTCTTTTATTTATATCACTACTAGAAAACTACATATTTTTCTATAAAAGTTTCCCACAAATTTCCCACAACTCAATTTTTGTTACAATTTTTCTACAGTTTTCTTACAAAAAACACAAACAAAAAAAAAACTCAAAACTTTTCTTCAATTTTCCGACAAATTTGTCACAAAACTATGAGTTGTAGCAATTTCGTCACAACATTAATTAGCTTTTTGACAAAATTCCGACAAAATAAATTAAAATTTTATATTATTTGTACCCACAACAAAATAAATAATTCAAAAAATAAAATTTCTAAATTAGTCGGAAAGTTGTAGCAAACTGACATCACTTGCTACAGATTTTTGACAAAAAAGTTAATTTATTTATTATTCATCAATTTTAGAAAAATAAATAATTTTTAAAAATAAACTGTTAAATTTGTCAGAAATTGGTAGCAAATTGACACTATTTGCTACAGAATTCCTACAAAAAAATAAGGTAATTAATTTTTTTATTATTTAATTTTAGAAAAATAGATAACTTTAAAATAATACGTTAAATTTGTCTAAAATTTGTAGCAAACTGATATCATTTGCTACAGTATTTTGACAAAAAAAAGCTAATTTAATTGTTACTTATCAATTTTAGAAAAATAAATAATTTTTAAAAATAAAATGCTAAATTTGTTAGAAATTTGTAGCAAACTAGCACTAGTTACTACAGATTTCCTACAAAAAAGTTATTTTATTTGTTAATTTATCAATTTTAGAAAAACATATATTTTTTAAAGATAAAATGTTAAATCTGTCGGCAATTTGTAGCAAACCAACACTAGTAGCTACAGATTTCCTACAAAAAATTATACTTTTATTTGTTATTAATCAATTATAAAAACACTTATAATGTTGAAAATGAAATTTTACATTTGTCGATAATTTGTAGGAAATTGACAACAGTTCCTACAGATTTCCTACAAACAGAAAGTTATTTTATTTGCTATTTATCAAATTTAGAAAATATATATTTTTAAAAAATATAATCTTAAATTTGTCAGAAATTTGTAGCAAATTCACACTAGTTGTTACGAATTTCCTACAAAAAAATAAGTTAATTTATTTGTTATTATTTAATTTTAGAAAAATAGATAATTTTAAAATAATACGTTAAATTTGTCTCAAATTTGTAGCAAACTGACATCACTTGCTACAGATTTTTTACAAAAAAAGCTAATTTAATTGTTACTTATCAATTTTAGAAAAATAAACGATTTTTAAAAATAAAATGTTAAATTTGTTAGAAATTTGTAGCAAACTAGCATTAGTTACTACAGATTTCCTACAAAAAAGTTATTTTATTTGTTAATTTATCAATTTTAGAAAAACATATATTTTTAAAAAATAAAATGTTAAATTTGTCAGCAATTTGTAGCAAACTAACACTAGTAGCTACAAATTTCCTACAAAATATTATACCTTTATTTGTTATTTATCAATTATAAAAAAACATATAAATTTGAAAATAAAATTTTACATTTGTCGATAATTTGTAGGAAATTGACAACAGTTCCTACAGATTTTCTACAAACATAAAGTTATTTTATTTGCTATTTATCAAATTTAGAAAATATATGTTTTAAAAAAATAAAATCTTAAATTTGTCAAAAATTTGTAGCAAATTGTCACAAGTTGCTACAGATTTCCTACAAAAAAATATTTTATTTGTTAATTATCATTTATAAAAATCATTTAATTTTAAAAAATAAAATTTTAAATTTGCCAATAATTTGTAGCAATTGACCCCTATACCGGCTGAGGAATAGTTATGGGGGCGTAAAACAAATAAATACGCTGATCGGGGACCGACATACTATGTGTAATGCTTTACTCATTTACGATAAATAATAAAGAAAAATGTCATTCTATTTCGACAACAGACCTACACCCAAGTTCCAAAGCTTTTGATCCGCTATCCCGGTCATGATTTTCCCACCCCCAGAGGGAAAGGCCCTTCCCTTTTGGGCCGGTTGTGGGCGAGGAAGTATTCAAACCCCCAACATCGTGGTTCGTAGCAACGTGATTTAATCCTCTGAGCTACAGGCCCTATACTATGCTATACTATATACTATACTATACTATACTATACTATACTATACTATACTATACTATACTATACTATACTATACTATACTATACTATACTATACTATACTATACTATACTATACTATACTATACTATACTATACTATACTATACTATACAGAGTAGGAGTTGGGTAGAAAGCCTTATTTTCCTAGAAAGTCTAGGAAGCAATCAGAACGTGACATGTGGCATTGAAGGATTTTAACTAAAAGGGCAATTGTGTAATTTGACTTTTTATTTTAATTTTGGAATTTATATCTCATTAACTAACTATGCATGATTTTATTGTAACTGATTCTCCATGATTTGTGAATTACTACCAGATGTAAATATCAATCAAATTCTCATTCGTTCCTTTCACAATCTTGATCAACTTGATTCGTAAATCATTTTTTACGTGAGAGATAGTTATGGCTTCAAACACAATTCTTGATTGCGGATATGGCAAATACACTTATTTTTCTGTTTACTATTATCTGGTATGTATCGATTTTTAATTATGTCTGGAAACCACCAGAATATTCTTGACGTTGTGTTTTAACAGTAAGTAGATTCATACAGTTGTGTTTTAGCATTCAGATTCATACAGTTGTGTTTTAACAGCAAGCAGATTCATAGAGTTGTGTTTTAGTATTCAGATTCATGCAGTTGTGTTTTAACAGCAAGCAGATTCATACAGTTGTGTTTTAGCATTCAGATTCATACAGTTGTGTTTTAACAACAAGCATATTCATACAGCTGTGTTTTAACAGCAAGAAGATTCATACAGTTGAGTTTTAATAGCAAGCAGATTCATACAGTTGTGTTTTAGCATTCAGATTCATACAGTTGTGTTTTAGCATTCAGATTCATACAGTTGTGTTTTAACAGCAAGCAAATTCATACGCTGTGTTTACCATCCATGCTGGTAATGCTGGAGGATTTCTTGATGCTGTGTTTTAACAGCAAGCAGATTAATACGATGTGTTTTCTTAATGTGTTTCTTCATGAAGGATAGAAGGAAGAGAGAGAGAGAGAGAGAGAGAGAAAGGGAGAGATGGAGAAAAAATCGCAAGAAATGTGGGGTGGTTATGGAATGACAATTATTTTCATATTTAAAATAAGTTAAATGACATATCTACCCCTGATTAATTAAATAATCCTATTTTTAAGAAACACAAATTACCAAAATGCCACCAAGATGATCTCAACCATTAAACACACCCATTGGATGGCCCAGATCGCTTCCTAGACTTTCTAGGAAAAAACACACTTTCCGTAGGATCCCCACTCATACTATGCTATGCTATGCTATACTATACGAGACGACACGACATGACACGACACGGCACGACACGACACGACGCGACGCGATACGATACATTACCCTACTACACTATACGATACCATACCATACCATACCATATACCATATTATATTGTACGATGCCATACGATCCTATACCATACAACACGACACTATATTACTATATACCATATTGTACGTTGCCATACAATCATATACCATACAACATGACACTATATTACTATATACCATACCGTACGATGCCATACGATCATATATCATACAACACGACACTACACTACACTACACTACACTACACTACACTACACTACACTACACTACACTACACTATACTATACTGTACTATGTTATAAAATACGATACGAAACTACGACACTATACAATACTATACTATACAATATGGATAATAGTATATCATATACGTCTTCATGGACAATATTTGGCGTTAATGGATCACAATGGATAACAACAGATCATGTATGCCTTAATGGACAATATTGGACCTTAATGGATCATAGAGGACAATAGTAGATCATAAATATCTTAATGGACCATATTGGGCCTTAATGGATCTTGGTGTACCAGAGAGATCATATATGTCTTAATGAAATGTATTCGCTCTTAATGGACCACAATGGATAATAGTAGATCATACATGTCTTAATAGACCACATTGGGCCTTAAAGAATCATAATACCCAAGAGTAGATCAACCATATATGTCTTAATGAAAGACGCCAGAACATCACCTGCAGACTCCCCACGTGCATCGGGATCGCTGATGCGCTGTTCCCCCAACGCAGGAGGTGGCCATTTTGGTAAGTCAACTTGGTCTTTGGCCAATTTCGTAATTTTTCCTTTTTGTAATTTACTATTTTATTTATTGTACGGTGGCATAATAAGCGTGAATGTCACCGCCACAACATGCAAGTACGCTTAAGGATGTAAACGAGGCATAGTGCCTCGAGAGCTAATCGGGATTGGACCAGTAAAAATCTCGAATGAGCGAGCTCGAGCTTTACATACAATGATTGTTTTGCCTAACCAGCCTAAATAGTCCTAAACAAATTTTTATATTGAAGAGGTCTAATTTTAACTAATAACATCAGCGAGCAGAGTTTTAGATTGTTTAAGCAATCAAAGCGAGCTCAAGCTGAGCTTTTTAGCTTGCTTATAATTATTCACAAATTACATCGAGCCAAACTCGAGCTCTTGGGATTTACTTTCGATCCAAGCTCGATCTCAAAATAGTAGACTCGAAAGTAGCTGAGCTCGAGCATCTTAAAAGCATGACGAGCCGAGCTCGAGCCTAGTCAAACTCGGGCTCGAGTCGTTTACACCGCTAGGTTTGTTTACTAGTATTTATTAATTTAATTGTTAGTATAAGAATTATATTTTTAATAACTTAATATAATAATAACAATTATTATGATTCAGTAATAATGATATCAATGATTCAGTATAAGAATTATATTGTTAATAGCTTAAAAAAAATTATTATCATTCAGTAACAATGATATTAATAAATAATAATAAAAAAATGATTGTCTAAGATAAATATTCCGACAAATTTCCTACCCATTCTCTAAACACATCCCCAAAATCCCAAATTATTTTGATTTCCCTCCCATTTCTAATTTTACCCGCTCACTTTCTCTCATATCTTCAATATTTTCGGTTTCCCACCCAATCCAAATTCCATACCTTATTTACCCAGTACTCACTACCCACTCACTTTCTCTCTCAAATCTCCTTTCATAGTGGATCTAAATAGGCTACAACGAGAGGGCGTTCTTGGTGCTTTGTAATAGAGGTTCGATATGGGGAAGATAATGGAGTTAGGGTTTTTCTGTTGAGGTCTTTTCTTATGGTTCGAAGTCTTCATTCGTCAATCATCACCCAAAAGGCCAAAAATCAGACACTACTTTATCAAATCTTGGGTTTTATCTCTCTCTGGTCTCTCGTTTTCACTTTATATATGCCACAGATTTGTTGGATTTACTAAAGTTAATAAATTTTGAGTTTAAGTCAACACTTTGTTTTTGCCTTTTTGGTGATTTAAACATATCTACCCAGTGACGACGGGCCAATGGGGAACCCCATTTCTACCCGTTTTGGGCTATCTAGGGGCGGGCCCAATAGAGTATAAGCCCAACCAGAGCCTAACTTGCCCATTAAGGTTTCTCCTTCATAAAACGAGCGGGAAACGAGGAGTGAGAACATGCAGGCGGCCATTAATGACTGATAAGAAAAGCATCACGGCTGGCATCGTACTTCCCCTTCTGAAACATTAAATGCCGCTGCCGATCTAACCGTTGGGGGTCAAACACGTGTCTGAGCCCCTCGAGGTCTTCTTAAACACGTTGGATTATCTTAACAAATATCTTATACACACAAGAGGGTCTGGGACTTATATAAGAGATAGAAGACGATAACAAAGGCAGGTATCATCTCCGGAACCATCTCATTTACTACACACTCATTTACTCCTCTCTCATTAATTCCGACCAACATTCCTTTACATTTAATACCCACATACATATTTATTAGATTCACACCAAAGAGGAAATATTCCGGTGATCACACTCATCGGAAGAAGCTCCTCTCACTCTCCGGCAAGTTTACTTACTCTCACGCCGGAGCTTGGTTACGGATCCCCCTCCCGGGGTCCTCCGTGGCGAGGCTAACGGTTTATTCTTTTGTAGCTTCAAGGAGCGGGATATCTTGACGTCAGCGAAGATCCATTTAACGTCAGCCGGGATTTGGGTATTCGACATTGGCGCCATCCGTGGGACATCAGCTCGGCCGGTCTCTCCACACTGAACTCCGACGTCATAGACAACCCGTTTTAGGAAAGGTAGCATGGACGTTACACCCGGTTCATAGGTCATTCAGATGGTACAGAATGATCATGACAAAGTTACGATGGAAGATATAACCAATGAGGAAGAGAATGAGAATCAGACAGAATTGTTGGAAAAAAAGGAGACCATCACCCCGGATTTTGTAGCCATGCACCGAGAGAAACTGAGGAAGTGCCTCAAGGACCTAGAAAGACAAGAAAAGCTTGACAGTATCAGGGCTAAGTTGTCGTTTGATACACCCTCTAATCAAGATAAGGCAGACCCCCAAAACAAGGGCGATGGAGATGACCCACTGGAAACATTCATGACATCCCTTAGATAAATGTCCTCGGAAGAAAGGGATGATCTCATTACGGGAAAGAAACCAAAAGGAAAAGAGAAGGAAAAGGAAAAACCAAACAATGACGGCCTGGATCAACCCTACCTCCCACGGGACTTAGCTGAAGTCTCAAAATTTACCCGGAGGATAGCAGAAGCACCAATGCCCCCTAAGACAAAGCTACCCCCAAACTTTGACCGATATGATGGGACAAGAGACCCTGAGGATCATCTCCATGCTTTCAGGGGGGGCAGGGAAACTGGGACGGTGGCCTATGCCGGTCTGGTGCCATATGTTTGTACAAACCTTAACGGAGGGGGGCCGGCTCTGGTTTGACACCCTCCCTCCGGGGGGAATCGATAGTTATGAAGAGTTAAGCGAGAAGTTCCTCAGGAACTTTGGTCAACAGAGAAAGGTGGTCAAGAATCCAAATGAGATCCTCCACATAAGGCAGAGGGACAATGAGCGAATAGATCAGTATATGGAAAGGTTCGTTAAGGAGAGCATGAACATCAAAGATGTCCCGGAGGTCATGAAGATCAGCGGTTTCATAAACGGGCTAAAACATGCCCAGCTGTGTGAGAAACTGGGGGAGGAGTTCCCCCACTCATTTGACAACCTTATGAACAAGGTCAGAGCCTTCGTCAGAGGGAAGGACACGGTCAACAAAGCCAAGGAAACGGACGTCGCACCCCGGAGGATCGCCCTAGTTGCAAAGCCTCCTGACAAAGGTACACCCTACTCTAGAAAACCCACTTTTGATAGAATGTTGCACGACAGAGCAAGGCCCTCATACTCCCCATACAGACCTCGGGGGAGAGGTCCCCCTCCTTATTCTGATCATTTCACCCCTCTCACCAAAACCCCAAGCGAGATACTGACCACTGAGAGGGTAAAGAACTCCTTCCCGAGGCCACCACCCATAAAGCCCGGGCCGAAAGCACAACCAAACGAGTATTGTGAATTCCACAAAGGTTTCGGGCATAAAACCGATGACTATATGTATTTAAAAAGAGAGATAGAGACCGCAGTGAAGACGGGAAGGCTGGCCCACTTGGTTAAGGAAATTAAGGAAGGGGGAGGGGACCGCAAGGGAAGAGATGTAAGGGAGCCTGGGCGGGCAGATGTTGATATGATTAGAAGGAGAAATGAATTCGATACCACCCGGAGTGTAAAGGCCAGGATCCTGGGCTCCCTGGACTGCATGAAAGCTCCCATTCTTATGCCACACCTGGAAGAAAATGAAGTGCAACGACTCCCCCTAAACATCTCAGCCATAATAGTTGGCCACAAGGTGTCTCGAATACATGTGGACGGAGGGTCCGGTGTTGAGGTAATATACGAGCATTGCTTCCTCATATTTGACAGGGATGTAAGAGATCGGCTCGAAGAAGACTCCATCCCCTTAGTGGGATTCAACAACAGTGTATCACACCCCTTGGGAAAAATCAGGCTCCCATTCACAGTCGGGGTAGGGGATCGGGTCCGGACACTAAACCTAACCTTCACAGTGGTCCGGGCACCTTCAAAGTACAATGCAAACTTAGGAAGACCCGGAATTGGGGAACTACAAGCACAGGCATCCACCCCCCACGGAGCTTTAGTTAGGGGTGAGCAAGTTTAGGTCCGGACCGAAAATAACCGAGAACCGAACCGAAAAAACCGAGAACCGAACCGAACCCAAGTACTTAGGTATTTAGATCGGTTCCAATTTTTCATATAAAATAGGGTCGGGTCGGGTCGGTTCTCGGT
The DNA here is from genome assembly GCA_030545235.1 of Helianthus tuberosus. Taxonomy (NCBI): domain Eukaryota; kingdom Viridiplantae; phylum Streptophyta; class Magnoliopsida; order Asterales; family Asteraceae; genus Helianthus; species Helianthus tuberosus. Next base: position 48,991 of record JARYGA010023449.1, read on the forward strand.
TCTTTTCATGGTGAAACCCGACTTGGACCTATGGACCGGAACCGACCCTATATTTAGGGTAGTGAATCGGTTCTGTATTTTATGTTTAATCGGTTCTTGGGTCGGGTCGGGTAATGGTCGGGTCGGGTTTCTCCTTTTGCTCACCCCTAGCTTTAGTGTTTCAAACACCGAAGGGTTTAGCCTGGGTTAAGTCCGCTTATGAAGTAGTTTCTTCTGTATCCGAAGGTGAAACATCCGAGAAGCCCCGGAAGGAAGGGGTAGAGGAGTGGGTCCTTTGCGACAGGTTCCCAGAACAAACGATCAAAGTAGGAAGTCACTTAAGTGACAAATGCAAAAGTGCTCTGAAGGAACTACTCCTCCTCAACATAGACGTATTCGCATTCCAGCATGGGGACATGACGGGAATACCCAGGAGTCTGACCGAACATCGACTCAACACCTATACATGGGCGAGGCCAGTAAAACAGAAAAAGCGAAGCATGGGGCCCAGGAAAAGAAGAGCTGCTTGTGAGGAAACCCGGAAATTGCTCAGGGCAGGAATAGTCAGGGAGGTGAAATACCCATCCTGGGTCGCTAACCCAGTCATGGTTCAAAAGAAGGACGAGGGATGGATATTGTGCATAGACTTCCAAGATCTGAATAAAGCATGTCCTAAGGACTGTTATCCCCTCCCGGA
>JARYGA010023450.1:0-64105 GCA_030545235.1 Helianthus tuberosus
TGACTTCAAACACGTTTTGACGTGCCAAATAATAAGAATGTTTGTTTAATTATGTTTTTTTCGTCTATTTATGTTTAATTATGTTTAGGTTTGATGTTTAATTTGAATTATGTAATGTTTAATTTTTATGTTGAATTATGTAATTTTTATTATCTATCTTTTATTTTATTAGTATCAATGTTTTTTTTTTCTAATTTAATAGATTTGTTATATTTTTAAAATATAAAATAAATATAAAAGTATGTGTCACGTTTCACACCACTTCACCCTTCCACGTCTCATCCTACTCTGCCCTTTTTTGGCACCACGCCACATTTATGACAGCTGATGACGTGACAACCACATGGCGCTTCACGCTCTCCTTTCATGCCCTCCAACACCGTATAGTCTTAGGACATGGAGTGTGGAAAGCTGGGAAGGGTCAGAGACCTGACGTGGCCTTCAGCCCTGAGGGGGAACACCCCTTGGGTTTAATCTTCGGCACCTTCGGTGGAATCTCCCCGTGCTCCCAGAGCTTGAAAAATTCGAACGCTTTAAACATACGGTCGTTATATGGAATAAAAAATGTTTATTTGTTTTAAATAGTCTATAAGTATCACATTGAACCCGAGCAAGGTTATGTTTTTTTAGGTGTAGACGATGATGTTATACCCCAAATGCAACCACAAACCACGAAGAGCAAGAAACAAAAGAAACGGACGCAAGAAGGAAAATAGACACAAGAAGCAAGTTCGGGGGAACACCCCTTGGGTTTAATCTTCGGCACCTTCGGTGGAATCTCCCCGTGCTCCCTGAGCTTGAAAAATTCGAACGTTTTAAACATACGGTCGTTATATGGAATAAAAAATGTTTATTTGTTTTAAATAGTCTATAAGTATCACATTGAACCCGAGCAAGGTTATGTTTTTTTAGGTGTAGACGATGATGTTATACCCCAAATGCAACCACAAACCACGAAGAGCAAGAAACAAAAGAAACGGACACAACAAGGAAAATAGACACAAGAAGAAGCAAGTGGAAAGGCACCGAGCATTCGTTGGAGTCAAATCGAGTTGGAAGCGCTAACATTTCTATATATCCGATTAAAAGTCATTTTTTATACTTATGCATTTTCAGTTATTTATTTTTTATTTTTTAAGCAAAGTATTAAAAATATTGTATTTTAATAATATGGTTCTACTTTAAAAATTAAATTGTGTAGGTACTAATCGAAAAAGTGATGGTTTTTGGAACCAAATTACGCAACAATTTTTTCATTTGATGCAACGCGAACCATATCGACTTGTCCATTCCATTAGTTTTAAATTTAGAAAGATGAACACGAAATTTGATGGTTTACAAGTTACAAAGTGTTTTGGAGGAGGCTATTGAAAAAGAGACCAAGAAACATGGGGCGTTTCCATACATGTGGCTGTATGAAATATATTGAAAAAATGTGAGAAGTGGAAAGTGATGCCTAATGAGGTATCACAAGCTAAAAGATTTAAAACGAGTGTGTTGGGGAGTTATAGTGCTGGTGCTTCTAATGCACGATGTACTATCAATATAAACGATGATCCAGAGTTCGAAGATGAAGCTCCAACTCCTGAATCAGAGCAGCCAATAAGAGGTCAAGCAAGTCTACCATCACCATTGACCAATCCAATAAAGAAAATATTGGAAGGGAAAGGCAAAACTTATTAAGGTCAATTAGGTGATATGGTTCAGAACAGTTATGAGATAGAAAGAGTTGATGGATGAACAGAAACCATTCCCTATGGGGAACATGGATTACTACATTCCGTAGATCTAATAATCATAAGACGAAAGCTTGCAATAGAAAAGTCCAATGTAGTACAGGTCAGAAGAACTATAGATGATATCTTAGCAGCAGGGAAGAAAATATACAAAAGATATGCTATGAATGATTTCGACCTACGTCTGAATCTGCCATACACTATACCAGATAAGATAGATCTCACTGCTCCAAATGAATAGACCCCTAAAGAACTCAAGAAAATTAAAAAAAACTGGTATGATACTTGCAAAACCTGAACTCTCAATAATTTACAGAAACAACAAGAAAAGAAGATCAACGTTTAGGTTGAGTGAAATATACAAGCATTCAAATCAGACCTTGAACTATCTCAAAGACTGCATGAAAGGGAAAGAAAATCTTCTAAAGGGTCAGGCAAGACGACAAGAAAAGAATAAATAGAAAAAAAAAATTGACGAATGGATGAAAGGCATGGAAACTCCCAAGACAAACTTCAATAATGCTCTCAATTTGTAGCTATCAAGAAAAGACTCAGAGCAGGAGACAACGGAAATACATGCTGATTATTGAAATATGTTATGTTGATGTTTATTTCTTTTAAGTTTTTAAGACTTCAAAGTTTGTTTGATGTATTTGATATCATTTATCACTAGTTCAGGTTTCAAATTTTTCGTTTTACTTACAACACTTAAAGGGGAAATCGTTAGAATCCAACTCTCAAATTTATGTAAGTGTTAAAAAAACGAAGATCCGATTATAAAGTCAAAGATCTGATGAAGAAAACACCAAGACAATGAACATCTGATGACAACAAACGATGATTTGATAATGATTATGTGCTTCAAGAGAATGATCAGAAGATCTCCGCAAAAGGAAGAAGATCAGATCAATATAAAAATGAAACCTTATATCTAATAAAGAGTATTAGATATCTGATGTTCCCACATGACTAGAAAGATAAGGAACAAAGATCTACAAGTTGTCAAATGGAAGCACTTTATTCAATGAACTTACCAAATGGCTTCCAAAAGTCAAATATGAATAACAGTTACTGTCACACCACCAAATTCCACAAGCGGAGTATCACCACAGGAGGCGCGACATGACCAGGATCAAGCCACCAATCATATTGAACAATGTATCAAAGTAAATATAAAACTAGCCAACAATATAATTGGTGTCCAAAAACAAATTAACCAAGTTCAAGTTATCAGCGGAAGCATAAAGTTTAAAACCAAAACATAAGTTTAAAAGTTCAAATGTTCAACATGGAACTCAACAGTCCATGTCGCACAACGACCCTGTCCTCCTATGCAAGCTCCATCTAAGCACCTAACGACCTGCAAGGCATATAGTAACGAATCAACAACAAAGTTGAGCGAGTCCACAGTTGAGTGTTCATTTTTAAGTTGTTTCAAAAACATAGTTTTCCTTTTAGCTGGCTTACTTGCCGTGGGGGTTACCCCATAGTTGAAAAACATGATTAACCATTTCCTTTTACTCTGGCTCCCAGCCGTGGGGGCTACCCCATGAAAATCCCACTAGACCCGTTACCATATCGACTACTGACTGAGAAAGTTGGGTGCCCTAAGTCAATGTCTATCATCATTGATGTGCCCATATCCATTAGTCCACTCCCGTCCTCTGCGGCACGGTGTGAGGCTTGTTAAACCTAATAACGCTATTTAACTAATGACTCGTTCGCCATTGGCCCGACGATTAAGTCGATATAAAATGAGGGACTTAATGATAGATTTTTTTGTCTAGTGTCAATGTTGTCACCCTTCAATTAAGAGGGTGGGAGTACGTGTCAAGAAGAACACACAGGTTTCAACGTTGTCACCCTTCAACAAAGAGGGTGGGAGTACGCATTCTACCCAAGGAGAATACGCAGGTTTCCTTAGTATACTTTAACCCATTCCCAAACCATCGGGAATCCCGTGCCTTGTGGAAAGTGTGAACTCACCTTAGGTTAGCTCGACATATATACAAAAAGGTCACTTGAGCTATTTGTGGTCAACCATGTCCTAACATGGTTACCATACAAGTCAGGTCTAGGTTCAAGTAGTGCACGTAGGTTTACACATAAGATAACAGGTTACGAACACGTAATGATCATGGCAACTAGTCAAACAGTAGCATACAGTCTATACAAACATAATCCATCTTGTGTGACTTGAGTGATTGGGCGGTTATGGTAGTTTAAGCCCTATCCTCTTGTGCGATCCGAAGGATAAAGCCCAAAAGATAACCGGCCCAATAACAAATATAATCCAAAAACCTATACGGCCCAAACATATAAACAGACAATCAACTTGTGCGGTCCAATTACACTTGTGCGATCCAGTATAACTTGTGCGATTGAGTTTTGGGCTGTTCCGCCCAACATAAAATGTGCAGCCCAACATCTTGGGCGATCAGCACAACCTTGTGCGATTCACAAGGTGTTGTGCGCTTATGCTTAAAAGAGTTGTACTGTGAGCTTAAACAGTTGCACCAAGCTTGTGCGACTGGATCGTGCGACTGTCTTGTGCGACTGTGTTGTGCGATCGGTTTTGTGTTTCCTTAAATCATGCAATCAGTTTTATCAATTCCATTTAATTTGCAAAATCCGATTAACAGTTTCCAATTATGCAATACTCGATCAAACTAGGACTTTATCATCTACATCCTATGAACCCTAATCATGTTCAAATCATAAACAACAACTTATAACATTAAACCATCAGATTATTGGTTTCAAAATCGTCATACAATACTTCATGCCAATACATACGAATCAATTGAACATCTAAACACATCACAGCCGATTAGCTTATGTTCGATTCAGTTACAATATACATGTGAGCCGATTATCATAAATACCACGTCTTGTATCCACATACAACCTTAATCATTATTGCTAATCGTTTGTATCGAAAACATATATCATCAATGATTCTACTAACAAGAACCCTAAGTCATCATACAAGATCATAACAACCACAATATCGATTAACAAACAATCATAAGGACCGTAACATCATGTATTATGCAAACCATAGTGAAACACTAACCGGATTTGATGTTTGGAACGAATGAGACTTTGAATGATGGAGAGGGGCTGCCGTCGGACTCGAATGGGAGAAGGGAGAGAGTAGGGTTTGTGTGTGTTGTAATTTGCAAGTAATGAGGAGTATACACCCTCCTCATGGGGTTAAGCGTGTAAAGGGTGGGCAGAACCCATCATGGGCTTCCCTTTGGTTTCGAATACAAGGATTGTGGCCCAAAAGGGCTTGTGCGATCCAACTTAGGTAATATACATACATTACACATAGGATAACGCCTTAAAATTCGAATTACTTAGTTGCCAGTATGTTAACGCGTTTAAAAGAAGGAAATGTAATAACTAGGTTATTAATCCTAGTTAAATGCCTAGCAAAACAAGAAAGGAAATGAAATTGGGTCAATTATGATTAAGTGACAAACATGAGGGGTTAGTTTTGAATGAGTGAAAAGATAAAATATAAAAATAAAATTAAAAACCCCACACCCACACCTGGGCGTATGTGGGTGTTCGACCAGAGAAGAGAAAGAAGGGGGAAACCCCTTCTCAAACCCTAATCGACCAAATTGGATGGATTCTGGCTGAAATCGAACTTGCATGAACAAGATTCTTGATTGTTCAACTCTGTAAAACACATGGTAAGTGGTAATTTTGGATTTGATGATTTTTGTATGAATTAGGTTATGATCAATTCATGAAATTTTATGAAATCGAGCACGAATATATGTTAGAATTATCATATGGACGGTGAATTTATCAAGATTTTGGTGTTAATTGAGGTTTGAAGATGAAACCCACTTGGGCTAACGAAAGTGGCGACATGGGTATAACACCTATGTCGAATTCTTGTTCAAAAATTGATGTAGCATGTTGTATGCGATGAATGTTTGTTTGATAGTTTGAGTATGGTGTGATTTTAGGTCGATTTCAATAGTATTTGAATTTTTAAAGGTAAGAATAGGAAGATGAACATAAGATACTTGTACAATATATTCTATTAATGTGAAACCCATCAAGTGTTTGATAAAATGCCTACATGAAACTTGAATTGATTCAAGTTTGTGTTAAAAAGTTAGTAAATTCGTCACTTTTGACAGCCCTAGATAGTCATCTTGTAAAGGCCGTATCTCATTCGTTATTAGGAGTTAGACAACGAGCCTTATATCGTTGAAAAGCTTGTTTCGCATATTACATTTCATATTTGGTCACAAGAGGCTGGTTATGAGATTTAGTGGGTCAAAACAGCATGAAAAGTTAGTAAATTCGTCACTTTTGACAGCCCTAGATAGTCATCTTGTAAAGGCCGTATCTCATTCGTTATTAGGAGTTAGACAACGAGCCTTATATCATTGAAAAGCTTGTTTCGCCTATTACATTTCATATTTGGTCACAAGAGGCTGGTTATGAGATTTAGTGGGTCAAAACAGCATGAAAAGTTAGTAAATTCGTCACTTTTGACAGCCCTAGATAGTCATTTTGTAAAGGCCGTATCTCATTCGTTATTAGGAGTTAGACAACGAGCCTTATATCGTTGAAAAGCTTGTTTCGCATATTACATTTCTTATTTGAAAGTCGAAGTCAGATTATGTGATTAAAAAGGGGGAAAGTGACCCCGAACAGCTGCTGCGTGAAAAATGCAGCAATGAAAATAATGTGTTTTATGAACTTAAAACATATGATTTTCTAGTCACCAACTTACTAAACACTAAATATTGCTTCGGGTGAATGTTTAACGTTACTAAGGTGTGTTTAAAGCGTTACTATGTGTAAAATTGATCTTGTGAATAAGTAGGTATAACCGTTGACTTTCTAAAAAGTCAACGAATATGCGAGTGGCATGATTAGACTTATGAATATGTTTATGAGATTTTAAAGAATCATGTATATGTGTTAGAACAATTATGTGTACGTACGTATGATAATGAATTTGAGTGAGTGAATGTTGAATATTGTGGTTGTCGGTTCATGTCATATGCATGATAAGCTTGACTAATGAAAGTCTATGTAGCTAAGAGCTAGGAATGGATGTGAAATGAACGAACATGCATACTAACTATGATATGGACGTAATGACTTGAAATGATAGGAATCCCAATTGACATGGACTCAAGAATGGAAGGCTAACGGATCAAGGGTAAATAAAGAAGCTATGCACAAACTCGGACGCACGATGTAACTGATTCCAATTCACTTCTTAGTATGTACGTAGTATTTAATATTTATGTGTAGAAAAATATGCAAGAATCATGTAATGAATGAGAAGTATTGAGGTAAGTATTATTTTAGTATAACAAAGGAGTTGTTTATAATGAAAGTAAACTAGTAGGATTAGACGGGTCAAATAATGTATAAAGGGGTTTATAACCTGTTTGCTTATAAATCAGCTTTTGATGTGACCCGAAGTGATAAACGGATCCGTAATTAAATTACGGGCGCGTAGGAAAAAGAATCGGGTAAAACGGATCAAAAATGAGAGAGTTATGTCCATTTCGGTAAGAATTAATGGCTGGGAAAAGTGCAGAGCTGACACGGCCGGGTGGTGAGCGGACACGGCTGGGTGAAGGTTCTGTGAAAAATATATGGTTAGCTGACACGGCCGGGTGGTTAATCCGACCCGGCCGGGTGAAGGGACTGAAAAAAAAATAATATATGTAAGTAGGAAGTGGTTGCTATGAATGCATGTAAAAATTAGGAATGTATACGTTTGTGAATGCGAAATGTTATAAATGTATAAAGGAATGGTACGGAATGGTTTCATTATGTTCGAGCATTAATGATTGCTAATGGTGTGTTTGAGATTGAAATGTATTGCAAGTATATGAACACCGGGTTCTTGAAGTATCGAAGTTGAACTCTGAATAAGAAAATACTAGAGGATAGTTAAATAAATCAAAGTTTCATTGTTAAATGTTATTCACTATTAGATTATATGAGAATCATGTTGTATAACGTTGTCAATGACTGATGGTTAAGTTGTATGTGATGTTCACAGGTATTGCACGTATTTCTACCACTACTATCGAAGATAAGCATGCATTGATCGAGCCCCAAATTAAGGATTGTACGGGAAGAACGGCCACATAGTCTGATTTATGTATTGTCTTGAAGCGTTACTTTAATGTGGTTATTGTTAATCCCTTTTTTTTTTGTAAATGTTTATCACTTGTATTTGAGCTTTTAAATAAGTAATGGGTCTAAATAAGAAAGAAAATTTTTGGGCTCATATTTTCCGTTGCGTCATGTTTAAGTTCTTACAGGGAATTGTTCATTATACGAACGGGTCATGCCCGAATTTTGTAAATAATAATACTTATTTGGAATAAGAAATATGGGCATTACACATAACCACATAACATAACATAATAACATAACATTCCATTAACATCAACGTGTCACATAATCACATATTGTTCAAACAAGTTACATTAAACACAAAGATAGGTTCTGAAATACGAGTTGTCACATCATCCCCAATTTGAAAGAAATTTTGTCCCGATATTTAGCACGTAGTTACTGACGAAGCTAGGTTGCGTGGTTTCCTGATTTTCCTGGGGTGTCACATCCTTCCCCCGTTGGTTTGGAATTTCATCCCGAAATTCCGCAGTAGCTTCAGTCTCAGTTGTGGTTTCGCTTTTCTCGAACAATTGGGGATACTTGTGTTTCATTTGATCTTCTCGTTCCTAGGTAAACTCTGGGCCACGACGGGAGCTCCAACGAACTCGAACAATGGGTATCCTGGTACGTTTGAGAACCTTAACATCTCGGTCTGTAATCTCTATTGGTTCCTCGACGAATCGCAACTGATCGTCAATAGTGAGTTCCTTGAGAGGAACTATGAGGGTCTCATCAGACAGACACTTCTTCAGATTTGACACATGGAATGCGTTGTGAACTCTACTAAGTTCTTCAGGTAGATTCAGTCTATAGGCCACCTTGCCAATTCTTTCAGCGATTTCGAAAGGTCCAACATAACATGGATTTAGCTTGCCTCACTTACCAAAACGAATCACACCCTTCCAAGGTGAGACTTTTAGTAGCACTCGATCCCCAACCTGGAACTCGAGCAGTTTCCTGCGCTTATCAGCATAGCTTTTCTGACGGTCACGAGCTGCCGCCATTCGTTGTCGTATTTGGGCAATCTTCTCTGTCGTGTCGACGACGAGTTCTGGGCCAGTGAGTTGACTGTCACCAACTTCTGGCCAGCATAAAGGTGATCGGCCTTTTCATCCATACAAAGCCTCGAATGGAGCAGCCTGGATGCTAGTGTGGTAACTGTTTTTATATGAAAATTCTACTAAAGGTAGGTGCCTTTCCCAGCCGTTACCAAAGTCGATAACACATGCTCGAAGCATGTCTTCAAGAGTTTGAATGGTGCGTACAGATTGCCCATCCGTCTGTGGATGATATGCTGTGCTCATGTCTAGACACGAGCCAAAGGATTTGTGCATCGCTTGCCACAAATCAGATGTAAAACGTGGATCACGATCAGAAATGATGGAAGTTGGCACCCTGTGCCTCGAAACTACTTCCTTCAAGTAGATGTCTGCTAGAGTAGAGAACTTATCCGTTTCCTTGATAGCCAGGAAGTGTGCATACTTCGTTAGTCGATCCACTATCACCCAAATGGTATCGTTTCCTCATTGGGATCTAGGTAAGCCAGTAACGAAGTCCATGGAAATTTGCTCCCATTTCCATGTCGGGATCTCTGGTTGTTGAAGTAGGCCTGATGGCTTCTGGTATTCAGCCTTGACCCTAGCACAGGTCAGACATTTGCTAACATAGTTCGCTATGTTAGCTTTCATGTGGGGCCACCAGTACGTAGCTTTGAGATCGTGGCACATCTTGTCAGAACCAGGATGTACTGAGTAACGAGACTTGTGTGCTTCATCCATCACAAGCTCACGTAGATTACCACAAAATGAAACCCAGATGCGCCCTGCTAAGTAGTAAGCACCTTCTTCCTTTAGTTCTAATCGTTTCTCCAATCCTCGCAAGAACTCAGCCTTGATGTTCTCTTCTTTCAATGCTTCAATCTGAGCATCACGGATTTAGGCAGGAAGACTAGAGTGAATGGTAAGATGTAACGCACGTACACGCTTAGGTTTGGTTTCTTTTCGACTGAGGGCGTCAGCCACCATGTTGGCTTTGCCTGGATCGTACTTGATTGTGCATTCGTAGTCGTTAAGAAGTTTGACCCATCGACACTGTCGCATGTTCAACTCCTTCTGATCGAAGATAAGCTGGAGACTCTTGTGATCGGTGTAAATGGTGCACTTGGTACCGTACAAGTAATGTCTCCATATCTTAAGAGCAAACACCAGTGCTCCCAACTCCAAGTCATGAGTAGTATAGTTCTTTTCGTGAATTTTAAGTTGGCGCGATGCGTAAGCAATGACTTTCTCACGTTGCATCAACACACAACCAAGTCCTTGTATCGACGCGTCACAATAAACCACAAAATCGTATGTGCCCTCAGGCAACGAGAGAATAGGTGCGCTACAAAACTTCAACTTCAGCTGCTGAAATGCGGATTCCTGAGCATCACCCCAACGGTAGGTGACACCCTTCTGAGTAAGAATAGTAAGAGGCTGCGCAATTTTTGAGAAATCCTTTATAAACCTTCTGTAGTACCCCGCCAATCCCAAAAATTGGCGGATTTCAGTTGGAGTTCGAGGTGCAGGCCAATTCCTGATTGAGTCAACCTTGGATGGATCAACGTGAATCCCATCCTGATTAACCACGTGGCCTAGAAAATGGACTTCACGAAGCCAGAAGTCACATTTTGAAAACTTAGCATAAAGCTGTTATGTTCGAAGAAGTTCCAAAATGAGTCGCAGATGACGCTCGTGTTCCTCCTGACTCTTGGAATAGATCAGGATGTCGTCGATGAATACAATAACAAACTTATCCAGATAAGGTTTGCACACTCGGTTCATAAGATCCATGAAGACCGCAGGTGCGTTTGTTAGCCCAAAAGGCATGACCAGGAACTCCTAGTGTCCGTAATGAGTCCTGAATGCTGTCTTAGAGATGTCCTCGTCTCGGACTCTCAGCTGATGATAGCCCAATCTCAAGTCAATCTTTGAGTAGAAGCTCGACCAATGCAACTGGTCGAACAGGTCATCTATACGCAGAAGAGGATAACGATTCTTCACAATCACCTTGTTGAGTTCGCGATAGTCAATACACATTTGAAAGGTACTGTCTTTCTTCTTCACAAACAAAACTGGAGCTCCCCAGGGTGAAGAGCTAGGACGAATGAAACCCTTGTCCAAGAGCTCTTGTAGTTGCGCGGACAGTTCTTCTAATTCAGAGGGGGCTAAACGATAAGGTGCACGAGCTATAGGCGCTGCTCCAGGAGCTAACTCAATTTGAAACTCGTCCTGACGATGGGGCGGAAGTCCAGTTAATTCCTCAGGGAATACCTCAGGAAAGTCGCGTACGATCGGGATGTCTTCTATCTTCTTCTCTTTCGTTGAGGTGTCAGTAACGAGAGCTAGAATAGCAGTGTGGCCCTTTCGCAGGCACTTCTGGGCCTTAAGGAAATAGATGATGCTCACAACAGCACCACTCTTATCGCCACGAATGACGAGAGGTTCCTCACCAGAACGAGGAATGCAGACGATTTTCTCCTTGCAAAGAATCTCTGCTCGATGTTGCGATAACCAATCCATCCCAATGACAATGTCGAAGCAACCAAGAACAATGGGGATAAGGTCGATAGGGAAGATCTGACCAACGAGTGTGAGGTTACAATCCTTAACTATGTGTGTGGCCTCAAGACTTTTACCGTTTGCTAGTTCTACAACATGCTTGGTATTTAAGGGAATTGGGGTACGCTTAAGCATCTGACTAACTTTTAAGGACATATAATTAGTATCGGCACCCGAATCGAATAAAACAGAAACAAAGAAATCATCCAGTAGGAACTTACCCGTCACAACTGTTTTGGTCAAAAATTACCGAAGCAATTATGTGATCAAATTAGTTAAGTGGGGTAGTGTGCTAGAAATATGTGTGAAAAATATGTTAATCAAGTTAATTGCAAAAATAGTTTCAGGATACGGCTCAAGATATAGAGCTGTATTTGCGATCAAACAATGAGCGAAAATGTAAAGGTTGACACGTGATGTACGAGGAAAGCCCTCGGGAGCTGACAATCGTCGGCTGCCTTGTTCTTCTTATTGCTTGAATAACAGGATACAATGCAGGATATGATACGGATCAACTAAGTGTTACAATGCGATTCGAGAACAAGTGTGAGTGTTTGTGAGTGGTTACAGGTGGTAGAGAGCAAGAGTGTACGAGAAATTGTGTGTGTGAAAGTTGTGTGTTCCTATGATCCGTGCATTCCTTTATATAGTAAAAGGAAACAACTAACTATGCTAAAAATCCGGGATATTATGCTAAAAATCCAGGATACTGAGATTATTTCCTTTCTGAACGTTGCCAGGCTGTATCAAATCGTTCTCCACGCGCATTCCAACTATAACTCCTGGATTTAAGCTTCCATAACCGTTATAACATTAATATCTTTGACCAATCTTCGTAACTTTCCATAAAACACGCCAATCTTCAATGCTGACCGTTACAAGAGCTATTTTTCCGCCATCAACGTCCTTATCCTTCCCAATTTGAGCGGGTCTTCAGGATGACTTGGTCTTCATGAACGTTAGTCCCTTGTAGCCAACGTATACAAGCAAATTGTTAGTAATAGTCAGGATACTGCCTCAGGATGTTACCAATATCCTGGTCTGGTATCCTGATCCGGTATCCTGATCATATAGAAAATCAAGATACAAAGTCAGGATATGGGCTCAGAATTTCACCCATAACAATTGTCCCCAAAAATATAACTGTTGGATATCCTGATTCCAACGGATATATTTTTTAGTCATTCTATCATGCCTGGTAAGGATATATTTGTTTCGAACATTCCTTGAGGAGCTTGACAGCTACCCAAAGCCTGTCCTAATGAGAAACGAGCCATCTGTTGCCACCAGCTCTAAGCGCTTTGCTGCTGCTACCGAAGGTTTCTCTTTTAATGACCTTGGCTTCATGGAATCCATCAAGCACATGACATCCTTCCCTAATAAGGTAAGTATCCAGATCCTGTATCCCGTACACATATACTGAACCTGTATCCTGGTTAGTTTGTCTTTAATGATACCTGTATTTTGTAGGGTCTAAATCATCTGGTCGTCCTGCACTTAGAACAATTTTAATCTCCTGTAAGTAGAATAGTTTGACAGTTGAAGGTGGAGGGATCCTGTGTTTTCAGGGCGAAGCCTTCAACTGTTTATGTAAATATGCTTTAAAAACTTAATTGTGTTCTTGGTGGATGGGTCTCTTTTTTAGATGAAACCAAGAATACAATCTTTTTGGACCAATAATAATAAACTAACCTTTTAGCCTTATCTGTTTATGTTTTTATTTTGAAAGGTATATTTTGAATATCCTGATCAAATATCTTGGTCAGGATACTGATGAAATGTTCAATGCTTTTGTCATCAAAATGTTAAAACTTGGTTGAATATGACTTTTTAGAAAACTTAGATCATTTAGATAAGGTTTTCAAGACTTGAAGAATAATAAATCATACCAGAAACACTTAGGCAATAATTTCCAACCTTAACCTTTGAATCCTTTGCAATGTCCCCGGCATGGATGTCCCCTGTCTGTGCAGGATATTGCATCAGTGCATGACATACTTGATTATTTCTTCACTTAGTGATTAAACTTCGTAGTTTCTTATCCACAAAAGAATGTGTGTAATCACAGCTTGTCATATCTTTGCAATCTTGTTAAAAACTTTAGTTTTACTAGGGATAAACCCTTAATGTACTGGGGATAAACCCTTAGTATCCTGGGGAAAATCCCAAATTTTCGTGCGCTACAGGCGGGAGTGTATAAACTCCAAGACTTAGAAAGGTGAAAACCTTTAAACCTTAGAAAGTATGAAAATACCCTTTCGCGAGAGAGGGTGATCAATCCTCATATACCTTAAGGATCCAGGGTATAGCCAACAGTAATGAAATTGTCAGCCACTTTTACATGAACTGGTCCCGCCACCTTGAACTATCCCTGGATAACTTGCGCTCCAGGCGGGGTGTTTAAACCCAATTCGTGAGAAAGGTGAATACCTTTAAACCTGTGAAGGGATCAGGATCCCTTAAACGTGAGAGAGGGGGCCATCCTCTAATCTTTCGAAGTATCCTGAGTGTGTATCCTGGAGCTATATCCCGAAGCATATTCATCTTGAGTTAGAAATTAAATTCTAAACTCACTTGAAATAGGCTTTGAGATGTATAGCATTCCAGGATCTTGGTAGTATATCCCCCTCCATATTCTTAAGCTGGTATGCTCCTTTTCCGGATTCCGATTCAATCTCATAGGGTCCTTCCCACTTTGGAGCCAACTTTCCATCTGCAGGATTCGTAGTATTCTGAAAAGCTTTCCTTAACACCCAATCTCCGACTTGGAACCTTCTAGTCCTTATATTTTTGTTATATGCTCTGGATATCCTCTGTTGTTATGTCGCCATCCTTATCTTTGCTGCATTTCTTGTCTCATCAATAGTATCCAGTTCTTGACATAAGATTTCAGGATTTGATTCAGGATCCCGTAGGCTTGATCTAGCTGTCGGTATCACCATTTCTGTCGGGATCACTGCTTCCGCCCCAAATACCAAAGAAAATGGGGTTTGCCCAGTAGCATTTTTCACAGTTGTTCTATCAGCCCATAGGACAAATGGTAGTTCCTCTGCCCATTTTCCTTTTTTGGCACCTAACCTCTACTTTAAATTGTTGACGATTATCTTGTTCGAGGATTCTGCTTGTCCATTTTCTTGAGGATGCACTGGTGTTGACGTAATCATCTTAATTCCCCAACTCTTGCAAAAGTCAGTAGTTCTTTTGCTGATGAATTGAGAGCCATTGTCACAAACTATCTCAGCTGGTACCCCAAATCTGGTCGGATATTCCTCTTTATGAAGGATACCACTTCTTGATCCCTGACTTGAACAAAGGCCTCGGCTTCGACCCACTTGGAGAAATAATCTGTCATTGCCAGCATAAAAATCTTTCCTCCTGGAGCCTTTGGAAGTTTTCCCACTATGTCCATTCCCCATTTCATAAACGGCCAAGGGGATACGATAGGATATAATGGTTCTGCAGGCTGATGCAGGATGTTGCCGTGTCTTTGACATGCATCGCATTTCTGAGCATACTCAGCGGCATCCTTTCTCATGGTCGGCCAGTAATATCCTGTTCTCAACACCTTCGAGAACAAAGATCTGCCCCCAGTATGGTTGCCACAGTCTCCTTCGTGTATATCCTGAAGTACCTCCTTGGTTTTAGGATCTTCCAAGCACCTTAGGTACGGACCTGCAAGGGATTTCTTATACAAAATATTATTTATAATAGTAAAATGAGATACCTTCATCCTAAAAGCCTTAGGATTTGCATCCTTTGGGATATCTCCTTCTTGAAGATACTTCACGATTGGAGTTATCCAGGATTCAGGATCCTTCTCAGGATATCCATCACCAGGATCCTGGATACATGCTACTTCTTTATCCTGATATTTAAAATGTTCCATTGCAGGATACAAGATGTGCACTATTGGTATATGAGTTCCCTCCGGTATTCTGACAGTAGATCCTAAGTTTGCTAGAGCGTCAGCTTCAACATTCTTTTCTCTTGGTACCTGTTCAAGTGTAAAAATTTCGAAATATCCTGCCAATTTTTTAACAATTTCAAGATATTCAGCTAACTTTTCACCTTTTACTGCATAAGATCAATTGAAATGGTTAGTAATTAACAGGGAATCAACATATACTTGTAAACATCTAATATTCATATTTTTAGCCAACTCTAATCTTGCTATCAGAGCTTCATACTCAGCTTCATTATTAGTGGCAGGAAACTCACATCTAATAGCCTGGGGTAATATGTCCCCCCTGTGGCGATTTAAGTAGTATACCCAATCCTACACCTCTAACATTAGATGCACCATCAGTATATAATGTCCAGGATTCTATATTTTCTCCTAGTTGTTGTACTTCTAGGTCTACTTCATTTTGAATATCACTACTGAAATCAGCCACAAAGTCAGCTAAGGCCTGAGACTTTATGGCATTTCTAGGTTCATATACTAGATCATAAGCACTTAATTTTACTGACCACTTAGCCATCCTACCTGACATCTCGGGTTTCCTAAGCACATGTTTTAACAGGATAGTTGGTTTTAACATGAATCCTATGTGTTTCAAAATAATGTCTAAGTTTCGTTGATGCCATAACTAGGGCTAATATCATTTTTTCTAGATGAGAATATCTAGTTTCAGCATCTAATAAACTTTTACTAACGTAATAGACAGGATACTGCTGACCTTCGTGATACTGCAAGATACAGGGATAATGGTTCACCATCCTCGGGCTTCATCATCAGAGGTGCGGTTGAAAGATATTGCTTTAATTCCTGTAAGGCTGCTTCCTGCTTTTCTCCCCATTCGAACCTCTTATTCTTCTTCAGGATATCATAGAATTCTTTACATTTTTCTGAGGATCTTGATATAAATCTGTTCAATGCCGCTACTCGTCCAGTTAATCTTTGCACATCTTTCATGTTGGATGGTGACTTGATGTCCAGGATAGCTTTGATCTGTTCCGGGCTTGCTTCTATACCCCTTTTAGTCACCATGTATCCTAAAAACTTTCCTGCCCCCACTCCAAAATGGCACTTGGCAGGATTTAGTTTCATATTGTACTGGTCCAGGATATCAAATGCTCCTTTAATATCCTGGAGATGATCCTCAGCCTTCTTGGATTTGACTACCATATCGTCAATGTACACCTCCATGGTGTCCCCCAGTTTGTCTTTAAACATCATGTTCACCAATCTCTGGTACGTTGCACCTGCATTTTTCAAACCAAAAGGCATAGCAGTATAACAGTAAATACATGTTGGTGTCATGAAAGCAGTATCCTCCTGGTCTGAAGGTTCCATTTGGATCTGCTGGAATCCTGAGGATGCATCCATGATGGTTAACATCTCATGACCAGCAGTGGCATCCACCATCGAGTCTATATGAGGTAGAGGGAATGGGTCTTTAGGACATGCTTTGTTCAAGTCTGTGTAATCTACACAAACTCTCCATTTCCCATTCTTTTTTTGAACCACAACCACATTTGCTAGCCACTTGGGAAATTTGACTTCCCTGATCATCTTGGACTTCAATAGTCTTTCAACCTCTTCTTGAATAATTATGTTTCGTTCTGGAGCAAGCTTCCTTCTCCTTTGCTGGACAGGTTTGAAAGACCTGTCAATTCCAAGCTTGTGAGTTATAATATCCTTAGAAATACCTTTCATATCCTCATGCTTCCATGCGAATGTTGACATCCTGCATTTCAAAAAGTTAGTTAACTGGTTTTCAATATCCTGAGGGATATTGGCTCCCACGAGCACCGAGATATCTGGATTATTCTGGTCCAGGATAACTTTCTTCACATCCTGTTCTGAAGCCTCCATGATATCCTGGCCTCGCATCTTTAATTGCTATGCTGCACTAGGCTTTGTCGAGGATTTCATCGAAGAAGTATAACACTCCTTCGCTTCCTGTTGATCACTTTCCACCTTAACTACTCCCCAAGGGGTAGGGATCTTGATACATTGATGATAAGTGGAAGGTACAACTTTCATATCGTGAATCCATGGCCTGCCCAATATAATATTATAGCAGGATAAGGAGTCCATGACACAGAAGCGTTGTATTGAGTTGACCCCTTCAACATACACGAGCAACTTTATCTCCCCTACAGTATTCGTTGCTTCTCCACTAAACCCTACAAGCACAGTGGACTTTGAGGTAATCTCTATCTCGGGGATGTTCATTCTCTTCAAGGTTTCCAATTGGATGATGTTGACTGAGCTGCCATTATCCACCAGTATCCTGCGTACAAAGTGATTAGCAACATATAAAGTTATTACCAGAGCATCATGATGAGGATCCTGTACAGTATCCCTGTCATCACTATCGAACGTGATCATTTTATCAGTCGTGAGGGTCGATATCCTGGTTGGCTTATTCCCCCTTTCGGCCTTAGCCTCCTTTGCATGTCTTTTGGCTGCAGAATAAGAAGTTCCGCAGATATTAGACCCTCCTGAGATAAAGTTAATTATCTTGGCGTCGGCGGGAGGTGATGCTGCTCGTTCAGGATCCTTCTCAATATCCTGACCCTTATTCTTCTTTCTGCCCAGAAGATCCTTCAGATGTCCTTTGCTTATTAGGTAGCTTATTTCTTTCCTCAAGGCAATGCAATCCTCAGTAACATGCCCGAAATCCTCATGGAAGGCACACCATTTGGACTTATCCTTCCAATCAGCTTTTTGTTGATTCTTCCGAGGCCACCTGGCTTTATCTCCCAAACCCTGCATAGCATACATTAGTTCAGGTATATTAACAGAAAAACAATATTCTGACAATTCAGGATACTCCTCAGGATCCTCATTTTCAACAGCGTTCACTTTTTTGCTATCATTCCTGTCATATGGCTTAGAACGATATGGTTTGTATGAGGATTCTGACTTCCTGTTAGTTGGTTCATATGTTGAGGATGCATTCATCCTCTCTTGCATTTTCTTATCATCTTCCAGCCTGATATATCTCAAGGCCCTGTTTTGAGCTTCGTCCAAGTTCCTGCAAGGATTCATCACAAGATCCTGATAAAACTGAGAATCCTTTCGTAGTCCCATCTTGAATGCTTGGACTGCTGTAGCAACATCAAGATGTGGGATATCCAAGGATTCCCTGCTGAATTTGTTCACATAATCCCTTAGGGATTCTTGAGTCCCGTGTGTTATCCTGTAGAGGTCACTTGTTAGTTTTTCAAAGCTTCTACTACAAGAAAACTGACTATTAAACAAATTAACCAAATGAGCAAATGATGTAATTGAATAAGGTGGAACATTTAGAAGCCATTTCAAGGCTGATCCGGTTAGAGTAGAGCCGAAGCCCTTGCACAAGCATGCTTCCTTAAGTTCTGGCGGGATAGGGTTAATCTCCATCCTCTCCCTATACTGGGCAATATGTTCCTCAGGATCCGTCGTCCCATCATACAGCTTCATGTTAGGAGTCTGGAATATCTTTGGGATTTTTGCATCACAAATGGGGTCAGCAAAGCGGGATATGTTGTGACTATCCCGGGATACTTCCGGTATAGGCTGCACTATTCCAGGCACACTTGATATCATATCCTTCAACTTTTGAAGCTCTCTGGTTATCGCTGATGTCACGCCTGCATCCTGCAATGATCCAAGATTATTAGTAACAGGGATACTGGTGTTAACAGACAAGTTACCAGCTTGGTGACTCTGGCCATATCCTGGAGCGCATCCTGGAGCATATCCTGGATTTCTCACAGTTGATACTCTGACCGAAGAGGGTATTTCAGGAATACGACTTTGGGAATGGCTAGGCACAATATTCCCCCTGTTATCCTCAATATATACTGCAGAATTAAAGTTTAAAGCTCTTGGTTGCAAGGGAGTGACAGTATCCTCAGCGTGACTGCTTGAGCTGGATTTCAAGAGTTGTATCTCTCTTATCAGCATTTGGTTGGTCTCCTGTTGCTGCCTCATTTATTCCTATACACTACCAAATAAAGTTAGAATTTCTTCATTAGAGGCCAAAACAGGAGCAGATCCCTGAATATTGCGAGCGGGGATAACATCTTGAGGCAGTGAAGAGGCTTGGGTTCTCGGAGTAGGTGGTGGAAGCATCGAACCGATTGTTAAAGAGGTTGTAGCAGACACGGTGGAAGAGCTCATGTTTGATCTCGAGGCCATTGAAAATAGTGTAGCAAAAAGTTTTGAAAATATAAAACTGATTAACGATTTAACAAAAGATTTTAGTAGAAATAGCACCACTTGCCCCACGGTGGGCGCCAAATTCTTTTGGTAAAAAATTACCGAAGCAATTAAGTGATCAAATTAGTTAAGTGAGGTAGTGTGCTAGAAATATGTGTGAAAAATATGTTAATCAAGTTAATTGCAAAAACAGTTTCAGGATACGGCTCAAGATATAGAGCTATATTTGCGATCAAACAATGAGCGAAAATGTAAAGGTTGACACGTGATGTACGAGGAAAGCCCTTGATCAATCTAGGTCTCCGGCATAAAACCTCGGGAGCTGACAATCGTCGGATGCCTTGTTTTTCTTATTGCTTGAATAACAGGATACAATGCAGGATATGATACGGATCAACTAAGTGTTACAATGCGATTCAAGAACAAGTGTAAGTGTTTGTGAGTGGTTACAGGTGTACGAGAAATTGTGTGTGTGAAAGTTGTGTGTTCCTATGATCCGTGCATTCCTTTATATAGTAAAAGGAAACAACTAACTATGCTAAAAATCCGGGATACTGAGATTATTTCCTTTCTGAACGTTGCCAGGCTGTATCAACTCGTTTTCCACGCGCATTCCAACTATAACTCCTGGATTTAAGCTTCCATAACCGTTATAACATTAATATCTTTGACCAATCTTCGTAACTTTCCATAAAACACGCCAATCTTCAATGCTGACCGTTACAAGAGCTATTTTTCCGCCATCAACGTCCTTATCCTTCCCAATTTGAGCGGGTCTTCAGGATGACTTGGTCTTCATGAACGTTAGTCCCTTATAGCCAATGTATACAAGCAAATTGTTAGTAATAGTCAGGATACTGCCTCAGGATGTTACCAATATCCTGGTCCGGTATCCTGATCCGGTAGAAAATCAAGATACAAAGTCAGGATATGGGCTCAGAATTTCACCCATAACAACAACGTTGGGATCGTTCCTTGCATCACCCTGACCAATCACAAATGCACGTCCTCTGGCACCATTGCCATCATTGTTATCCCTGTTGTTTCCATTTCCTTGGTTGTTGTTGTTTTGATTCTGATTCTGGTTCAGCTGGGGGCAGTCTCTTTTGAAGTGTCCTTCAGCACCGCACTGAAAACATCCTTTATTGTTACCCTGATGCTGTTGCTGCTGCTGGCGCTGGTTCTGTGGAGGCTGCTGTTGTTGCCTCTAATTTGCAGGATACAGGCTCCTACAATCTTTTTCCGCATGGCCTGGTTTGTTACACCTCTGACAGTTACCCTTGCTACGCGGCCCGCTGTGGTGGAAGTTACATCGATTGCACTTAGGGTGGCTTCCCCTGTACCCACCCTGACCTTGGTTACCAGAAGATTGTTGACCAGGGCTCTTGTAGTCGTCAGTCCTTCGCTGCTGAGACTGAGACTGAACAGAAGTTGTACCCTTGCTTGAATTTTCATCCCATTTGCGCTTGTTGTCGCTAGGAACATCAGAAGTAGTGGTGGCACTAATACGCTTTGGCAGCCTGTTCTGCTCAACTGTCTGATCAGTGAGGCGGTGGGATAGTCGTATGACCTGCTGAATCATGAGAAGGTTAGCTGAAGTCACCATACTCTGAATCTCTGGCACTAAACCCTTGATGTAAAGCTCGATACGTTTGCAGGGAGGATCCACCATGGTAGGACACAAAGCAGCTAGTTCATTCGATGTCTTCGTATACGCCTCGATTTCTGACCCCGTCATCTTTAGATTGTAGAACTCCACTTCCAGCTTGTGAGTGTCATCACGATAACAATACTCCTCTTTGATCAGATCTTTAAAGTCATTCCATGGGGTTGCATTAGCAGCTGCCAACCCTAGCATTTGCACTTGTGCGTTCCACCAAGTGAGCGCACCACCTTAAAGAGTTCCCGTAGCAAACTTCACCCTACTAGCAAGACGGCATTCACACATTTCGAAAACGGATTCGATCTTCTCGAACCAGTGGAGGAGACCTACAACTCCTTCTGTACCACTGAAGGTACTAGGTCGACAGTCCATAAAAGTCTTGAACGTACACACGGGAGGTTGAGCATGCTGACCTGTCGTACGAGAAAGAAAAGACAAGGTTAAGCACGAGAGTTGGTTCGTGAGAGTAGGATCTAAACATCCTAGGATAGGTCAAAATGGCATGTCATACCTCCTGCTGGAGCTGCTGCGAGTGCCTCAGCAACTCGTTCGTTGATTAGAGCCGTCAGCTGGGCTTGAGTCAAGTTGAGACATCCACTCATGATCTTCACATCGAAGTAAATACAAGTGAGAGAGGTGTCGCGAAAGTGCGTAAGTATGGGGTGACAGAAGAGAATAAGCACACAGGGTTTTCAATCAGTTGTTATACCAACTATGCATACCATGATCAATGCACTACTTAAACTAACAGGCAGGCAATACAAACACAAACTATATTACCTATAGTGTTGAGCCTTGCATGTGGAGTGAAGTGTCGTTGTGGATCGTTGAGCACTGTACAGGTTATAGTCAAGTTTTGTCAAATATCTTTTCCTTTTTTAAAACCAAGTTCACTATAACGAATGGCTCTAATACCAATCTGTCACACCCCCAAATTCCACAAGCGGAGTATCACCGCAGGAGGCGTGACATGACCAGGATCAAGCCACCAATCATATTGAACAATGCATTAAAGTAAATATAAAACCAACCAGCAATATAATTGGTGTCCAAAAACAAATTAACCAAGTTCAAGTTATCAGCGGAAGCATAAAGTTTAAAACCAAAACATAAGTTTAAAAGTTCAAATGTTCAACATGGAACTCAACAGTCCATGTCCCACAACGACCTTGTCCTCCTATGCAAACTCCATCTAAGCACCTAACGACCTGCAAGGCATATAGTAACGAATCAACAACAAAGTTGAGCGAGTCCACAGTTGAGTGTTCATTTTTAAGTTGTTTCAAAAACAAAGTTTTCCTTTTAGCTGGCTTACTTGCCGTGGGGGTTACCCCATAGTTGAAAAACATGATTAACCATTTCCTTTTACTCTAGCTCCCAGCCGGGGGGGGGGGGGGCTACCCCATGAAAATCCCACTAGACCCGTTACCATATCGACTACTGACTGAGAAAGTTGGGTGCCCTAACTCAATATCTATCATCATTGACGTGCCCAGATCCATTCGTCCACTCCCGTCCTCTGCGGCACGGTGTGAGGCATGTCAAACCTAATAGCGCTATTTAACTAATGACCCGTTCGCCATTGGCCCGGCGATTAAGTCGATATAAAATGAGGGACTTAATGATAGATTTTTGTCGAGTGTCAATGTTGTCACCCTTCAGTTAAGAGGGTGGGAGTACATGTCAAGAAGAACACGCAGGTTTCAATGTTGTCACCCTTCAACAAAGAGGGTGGGAGTACGCATTCTACCCAAGGAGAATACGCAGGTTTCCTTAGTATACTTTAACCCATTCCCAAACCACCGGGAATCCCATGCCTTGTGGAAAGTGTGAACTCACCTTAGGTTAGCTCGGCAGATATATAAAAAGGTTACTTGAGCTATTTGTGGTCAACCACGTCCTAACATGGTTACCATACAAGTCAGGTCTAGGTTCAAGTAGTGCACGTAGGTTTACACATAAGCTAACAGGTTACGAACACGTAATGATCATGGCAACTAGTCAAACAGTAGCATACAGTCTATACAAACATAATCCATCTTGTGCGACTTGAGTGATTGGGCTGCTATGGTAGTCCAAGCCCAATCCTTTTGTGCGATCCGAAGGATAAAGCCCAAAAGATAACCGGCCCAACCTGTTGTGCGTCTAGCACAATCTTGTGCGACTCACAACGGGTTGTGTAATTGAAAACAAACCCGACCCAATAACAAATGCAATCCAAAAACCTATACGGCCCAAACATATAAACAGACTATCAACTTGTGCGGTCCAATTACACTTGTGCGATCCAGTATAACTTGTGCAATTGAGTTTTGGGATGTTCGGCCCAATATAAAATGTGCAGCCCAACATCTTGTGCGATCAGCACAACCATGTGCGATTCACAAGGTGTTGTGTGCTTATGCTTAAAAGAGTTGTACTATGAGCTTAAACAGTTGCACTGTAACACCTCGCAAATCATGTCCAATATAGTATCGACACGTGTCATGGACTTTAAACGTTTATCGGATTGATTATGAAGGACTAAAGTTGAAAACAAAGAAAGTATGTGTGTAGAAGGATTCAAAGTGTCAACATTTGATAATTTTGTCTTTCAACAACCCTACACGATATTTATACCCTTAGACGAATGAATCATGAATCGTATGAAACCGTTTGTGGAAGAAAGTGAAAGTTTACAAGACGCGAGGGTTAAATGTGTCAACATGTTTAAATTATATGCCTGAGTGACCTTTTAACGAACCTGAAGCTTTGTAACGATTAATTATACTCCCGAGAATGAGTGATAAAAATTTCACAAGGTTTCGATATCGTATGAGGAAAATACATTAACTTTCGTAATTAAGGGGTTAAAAGCGTCAACAAGGCAAAACTTGAGTTTTCGGTTACAGTTTAATGAAACCGGACCTAATGATATTTGGTTATATCTCATGGATCATAGAAATATAAATTATGTGGGTTAAATGTGCCTAAAATGAAAGATTTTACGCTTTAGAAGGTCCAGGGGGTGAAAATGTCATGTTTGAGACTTGCTAATCAGGTTATCCTCATGGTGGCGTCACGCCACCACCAGCACCCTCTGCCGTCGTGCGACGCGACAGCCTGATCTGAACAGAATTCTTGCACAGCTGCAAGTTTCAGCAAGTTATCTTCTCCAATTCAGCTTTAACTCGATTCTATGGACTCTTCGCTGGTTTTAAAAACCACCTAAACACATGTATGCCTCAGATTATACTTGGGGACACTTGTAAAAATATTGGAGCCATCCAAAATCCTATATAAAGGGGCAAGTTTGGCAGCCAATTGCACTCACAAGTTCAAATTCATACTTTCAAACTTGCTCTCAAGCTTTGGAGCTTTTGAACTCACTCTCTGGAGCTCTCTGGACTTCAAGCAAGTTTTCTCAAGTTCCTAAATCATGTTAAGGACCATTGTAAGTGTTCTTAACCTCCTAAGTTCAAGTTTTATTAGTCTAATGACCAAAGGTCAAAGCCGTCGTAATTAAGCTTTGATTTAGTGATTAATCACTAATGGTCCAGTCATTTTTCGAATTGAAAGTGGCTATGAGTTGGTAATTATGTGGGTAATAAACCCTTAAAAGGGCACCCTCTGATTTCCACTCTAACTAGGTCAATTGTCGGGTCAAACTTAATATTAAAAAGTCAACAGAAAGCTATTTTGCGAATAAACTCATAACTAACAATGTAGAAGTTATGAAACCTGTTTTAACACTTATATAATTTGGTAATGAATGTAAGAACATGTCTAAGCATGTTCAACCCGACAATTTTGAGTTTAGGCTCGGTTCGGAACCGAAAGTCGCAAAAGTAGACTTTTGCTTTGACTTTCAGTTCTGACCCGATTTAACTTAGTTTAGATATGCCTTAGAGTTCCATTAGGACCGGGTTATAGGTTAGTATAACCCTCTGAGGTTATACAACTTGTTCCCTAATTAATCCGATTCATTTGCATGTTTCCGTTAATTGCTTAAATGTTGACCATTATGCCCTTTTGATAATAAAACAAGATTTTTGAAAATGTGAGAGGACAAAAACCTTTATTACTGATTTATAAACATGTCCTAAACATTTGACATCATTTTGAGGTCTGAATTAGGAGTTATGCTCCATATCGTAATTTGAAAGCTTTTTATTAATTAAACGGCATTTTTAGCATAAAGCCTATTTAAACCCAAATTTTGACACCAAACTTTTTACCCACTGATGTAATATAATATTTTGGGATTTTTGAAGATTTTTATTAATTTTTAAACTGATCATAGCATAGGGTTCTTGCTTTGATTCGGTGATTGTCGGTTATACCCTTTTTACTAATAAAATGAGTTTTACATAACATTTTGATACCAAATATTTTGCTACAGATTTTATATGATAAATAAAATATTTTGAACTTCATAAACTGATCAAAAACTCAGATTTCTTTATATAACCTGAAAATCGCTTAAAACCGGCTTTTTACGCGTTTTAAACGCATAGTATGGATTAAAACTATTTTTGACATATAAGACTTAATACCTACTAATGTTTTAAGTAAATATTTATACTTTAACAGTACGTAAAAGTTTTGAACTCAGATTTCCAAATTTGACCTTTAAAGCTTATGTGAAATAACCAAAATGCCCCTACGGTGCATAATTTGGTTATGAATGATAAATTTCACGTATATGCAATACCCTACTGATATGACTTGCAAAAATAAATATTTTTACTGATCATTTTAGACCAGAACCTCACATTAATAATTAATCTCTTTTACAACCTTTGACCAAAATACCCCTACGGGGCTTAAATTGATTTTAAATCCGTTTTGGGCATAATGGAAAGTATCCTACTGATATCACAACATATTTAAGGCATATTAACTTAGGAAACCTGCTCATGACGCATTTGGTTACCCGTTATGCATTTATCACGTTCGGTACGGTTTATGTAACTAGTTTGCAGAAATTAACCGAAACGGGTCAAACCTTATCATTTTCACTTCAAAATCCAGAATGAGCTTGGTTTGCCCATATTATACAAGTCTTCATACTTGTCGGGTCTAAACCACATTCTGATTCGGTCTTCGCTTAATCTTGCATTTTGAACCGTATACCTTTCTTTAAAACTCACCGGTCTAAGTTTAAACTTAAGTAAGACCCGTTAGGAATCTAATAGGTTATTAAAACCATCGTTCCAGATTTAGGAGCCCAGTAAAAGATATTTGCACTTGCTGATTGTATACGGCTGGGATAAATTTGTATACTTTGCTCAGGTAAATACTTTTAACTTATTTTCCCTATACAGGCTTGGGATACGGTATTATAATAATATCGCTTGGTCGGGTGTGTAATTATTTAAATCGGATTGTGATTAATATAATTACATAACCCGTTTTAATCTGTTTTGTTTGGTATATGGCCTTTGGGGGGTTAATGACCATGTCCTGGATATCCTCGGCTCATTCATTGAAATGGCCACGAATTAAGCACGGGGTGTAGGCATACACCTGAAAGTTGCGTATGTAGAAAAGTATCCCACAATAAGGTATTCCTTGTGGGCATTATACTTGTGGTGTGTCAGTTAATCTTGTCCGGGTCTTCTAACCGGCCCTGACGGACGACAAACATTTAAAACTGTATACAAGATTATTTTTATAATAATTCTCACAAGTTATAAAAGATTATTTGTGCCTTGTGCATTTAAATCAATTTTCTTAAACATTTTCAAAATGAGTCGCTTAATTGTATTTACCAGTGAAAACTGACGTATTTTCCAAAAGGTTAAGTGCAGGTACTATGCGAAATAGGCTGGCTACTCCTGAGTGAATAAATAAAGAGTCTTGCAAGCTTTGTCACTTAAAATCTGTTTAACAATAGTTCCTTCGTTTTGATCCGCCCGTGGATCCTTTTGCATTCCGTTTGTAATACTTATGTTACTATCATTCGGTTTGTAATATTATTACTTTTAGACTTCCGCTGTGCATTGAACTGTGATAAATTGACTATGATGATATCAACTACGTCACGATACTCCCCACCGGGCCCACCGGTAATACGTGGAAATATCAGGGTGTGACATGCACCAAGCTTACTGTCTTGTGCAACTGTCTTGTGCGATCGGTTTTATGTTTCCTTAAATCATGCAATCAGTTTTATCAATTCCATTTAATTTGCAAAATCCGATTAACAGTTTCCAATTATGCAATACTCGATCAAACTAGGACTTTATCATCTAAATCCTATGAACCCTAATCATATTCAAATCATAAACAACAACTTATAACATTAAACCATCAGATTATTGGTTTCAAAATCGTCATACAATACTTCATGCCAATACATACGAATCAATTGAACATCTACACACATCACAACTGATTAGCTTATGTTCGATTCAGTTACAATATACATGTGAGCCGATTATCATAAATACCACGTCTTGTATCCACATACAACCTTAATCATTATTGATAATCGTTTGTATCGAAAACATATATCATCAATGATTCTACTAACAAGAACCCTAAGTCATCATACAAGATCATAACAACCACAATATCGATTAACAAACAATCATAAGGACCGTAACATCATGTATTATGCAAACCATAGTGAAACACTACCGGATTTGATGTTTGGAACGAATGAGACTTCGAATGATGGAGAGGGGCTGCCGTCGGACTCGAAGGGGAGAAGGGAGAGAGTAGGGTTTGTGTGTGTTGTGTAATTTGCAAGTAATGAGGAGTATACACCCTCCTCATGGGGTTAAGCATGTAAAGGGTGGGCCGAACCCATCATGGGCTGCCCTTTGGTTTCGAATACAAGGAGTGTGGCCCAAAAGGTCTTGTGCGATCCAACTTAGGTAATATACATACATTACACATAACCACATAACATAATAACATAACATTCCATTAATATCAACGTGTCACATAATCACATATCGTTCAAACAAGTTACATTAAACACAAAGATAGGTTCTGAAATACGAGTTGTCACAGTTACTTGTTTATTCACCCCAACATTCTTCTATAAATAGACGACCGGTTCAACAAGGAGTAAATCAGCCAAACCTAAGAGTTATAACTTACAAACTCCATTGCCCTTCATTAATAACGCATACTTATTTAACTATTGTTTTGTACTAGTCAATAACTTTCTAATCACCATGTATTCATTTCAAAGTGATATAAATTTGAAAATTATGTACCTGTGTTTCTAGAAGTTTATTTCTTATTCTGCACACTATTTTCTAGTATTTGTTTATAATCACTTGTTATTTTGTATTAAAGATTGTTATCTAGGATCAACATAGGCGGATTACGTGCAAGTGTTAGGAGTTGCTGAGTCCTAGATACCGGTCGGTTTGGATGACAAGCCTTGTGTGGTTGTGTTTAGATGTAGATTGTTTGTATGTATTGAGAGTAGTATGTCCTAAAGAGGGGGATTACCTGTAGGTGTCACGAGTCTTGAGTTGTGGGTTGTTTTCGGTGACAAGCTTGGTGTCGTGCGAATCAGTTGGATAGTTAATGTGTTTTAAAGACGATATGGGTATTTTTATATATACTAAGCTTAAGTTTAAAATAACGTGTTTTGACATATAATTAACACTTTAAACTAAACTATATAACTTACTCATCGTAGTTGACTTTTGCAGGTACGTTAGATTGTTTGCAGGTATGTGGTTCAAGTCGGTGATACTCTTGGCTAGCGGATAGGATTACTTATGATAGTGGTGTAAGGCCTTCATATGTTTTGATATTTATTAACAAATTGAATTTTTAAACAACTAGTACTATTTTTAGTTGAATTTTTATTGCGTGTTTAAGAGAACTACTATTTTTTTAAACAGTACACTGTGATGTGATCCGACTATAGATTACCCGGTTTTAAGGGCCTTACAATTCGTGATATTTGCTTAGGGGGTGTTTGTTTTTGCTTATTACATCTGCAAAAAGCTTATGTCTGCCCGCCTGCAGACATAAGGCTTTAAAGACCGTTTGTTTTTTTTTTTTTCAAACAGATCTTATATTAGCTTAAAACATCTTAAAAAAGAAGCTTTGAAACAAAGCTTCAAACATCTGCACATGTCTTCTTCTTCCCTTCTCACCTGCCACCGCCACCTCCGCCACCACCTCCACCACCACCGCACCTCCGCCACCACCTCCGCCACCACCCAGTGGCGGAGCTTAACCAAAACTTTCGAGGGGGCGTAAAGTAATGGGACCCAAATTTTTTTTCCTATCGTTATGTTTTGGGTCAGGTCGGGTTGGCTATTCGATTCAAGTCCGGTCAAATAATAATAGTTCCAAATAAAACAAAGTGTATATTTACCAAACTACCCATCATTTATATACAAAGTTTATAAATATTTAGGATATACAATTTAGGAAAATAAATCCGGGGGGCGATCCTATATAATTTTAAAATTTTTGGACGAAAAATCAGAACTTATACACTTCTAACCGAAACATTGGGGTGGGCGGGTGCACCCCCGGGCACCCACAATCCTTCGCCACTGCCACCACCGCACCACCTCCGCCACCACCGCACCACCGTAGAGAGAGAGAGAGAGAGAGAGAGAGAGAGAGATCTGTGAGAGAGAGAGCAGTTTCTAGAGAGAGAGAGCAGTTTCTAGAGAGAGAGAGTTTCTAGAGAGAGAGAGCAGTTTCTGTGAGAGAGAGAGACCTGTGAGAAAGAGAGAGAGACCTGTGAGAGGGAGAGAGACCTGCGGTGGTGGTGGCGGAGGTGGTGCGGTGGTGGTGGTGGTTGTAGAGATAGAGAGTTTCTAGAGTGAGAGAGCAGTTTCTAGAGAGAGAGAGCAGAGAGTGTGTTTTGTGGGTGAAGTTGTTTTTGAAGAAAAAAAAACAAACCCTCTTCTCCTTGCAGACTGCAGACATTTGGGCCACATCTTCTCTTGCAGATGCCTACAGATGTGGTTCGCAGACTACAGACATTTTACATCTGAAAAAACAAACAGCACCTTAGTGTGATATTGAAGGACAATACTATTGGTAGTAATATTCCCCCTTATTTAATATTTATGCTGATGAAACACTTGATAATGGTGATCGATTGAAGCTCAAAATAACATGAAGATCAAGTTACTAATTAAGCGGAGAAGAAGAACAACTTTCTACTAAAGTTGATATGGTAGAAGAAAATTCCTACTAATGGTAACTTAATACTAACGAAAACTGAAAACATGAAGATCAAGTTACTATTATGGTAACTTGCTACCGATGCAGAACACATTAATTAAGAAATTACTTCCACATAGAATAATAAGCAAAATCATAGTAAGATTAAG
Organism: Helianthus tuberosus; assembly: GCA_030545235.1. Classification (NCBI taxonomy): domain Eukaryota; kingdom Viridiplantae; phylum Streptophyta; class Magnoliopsida; order Asterales; family Asteraceae; genus Helianthus; species Helianthus tuberosus. The sequence continues at coordinate 30,645 of JARYGA010023450.1, forward strand.
ATAAAAATTTGAAGAGGATTTTTTTTCTTGTTTATGTCTTTGTAATTATTTTAAAGATTATTTAGAAAATCTTTGCTATTTTTAATTTAGGAATCGCTTATATAACGAATCATTGAATATAATAATAAACTCTGTAGTATGCAATATTCTTAAAGTTATTAGTTGAATTTGAGATTACACAATTGTTTTGAAGAAATACGAAACTAATCAAGTGATTAGTTCGTAGTTAGTGCCTCGACAAAATAAGGTTAATCTTCTTCTGAACTCAATGAACAACCACGTCAATCATTCAAAACAATCAACACACCGTGAAGCTCGTTACAAGAAAGGGAATATGGGGGTTCTTGTAACCACCTTCCGGTGTGAGAATAAGAACTTGTTTTGAGGATAAAAGTATGTGTATTAAGTGAGAGAGCAAGATAGTGATCCTTAAACCTGGAGGTAAAGTTCTTTATTTATAGCCGAGGTGATTTGTGAAGGAGATGGGCTGATGGGCCTTGGGTCTGAGGTCGACAACAAGGAATATCCATTCTGTCTCCCCTGTCACAACCATTAGTGATTCCAGATGAAAGGGTAGTTGGTGCATGTTGAATGGATCCACGTGTCCTAACAACTGTCCTTGTTGTCTAGTATGTCAACAGCAGTTAAGTGGAGATCATGGAGCAGTGGTCGGTGTAAGCTGATTGGTGCCACGTATGTGTCATTGTTTAGTTCTTGTCTCATGCACGATTGCTCATCGTGCAGCACGATCAGACACAGCCTGTTGAGCGCCTATTTGCCCACTGTCCTGCCACCCGTGCTTTCTCTACTATCCGCTGTTGCCTTGCGCTTCTTGTCCCTGCATGCAACCCGGGGCAAGCCCGTGTAGCCGGCGCAAGTTTAAGGAAGCTAGGTCTTTTGTTAAAGGAACTAAGTGTTAGAAATGGTTCTGTCTTGGTCCTGACCTCACGGTCGGCTGGGGGCACACCCTTGTAGTCTGCACGAGGTCGAGGAAGCCAAAGCATTGGTTTACTTTGGTTATGGTCTCGCACACGACACGAGGTTAACTCATTTGATCGACACAGGATTTGAGACCATACCCCTTCATCTTTGTTTTTGTGTCTTAAGCTTTCAACCAAATATTCAATGATTAATCCACTCAACTAACTTCCACTTTTAATCAAAATAAAGTTTTATTCTTGATTAATTGAACATAGTTTTAATAATCAACGATCGAGTGTTAGATGGTCCCTTATAATCCAGGATTAAGGAAAAGTCAAAAGCCATTCTCTTTAAAGTAGGTTTTGGAAAAGATTTTAACTGATTGAATTGTGAATTTATTCACTCGATTATCATCAACAATTTCCCCTCTGGTGGACATGGATTATGGGTACTCTTAAGTTGACTAGGACTTCCGTCTTGGTCAATGGCTCACCCACTCAAAAGTTTTGGATAAGACTGTGGGGTATGGGGCTTGGGTTGGGGCGTGGGTTGGCTGAAAACTCCCAAGCCACCACCACGGGTGGACTTGGGTTGGGGCGGGAGTTTGAAGCCGGACGTGGGGCGGGTCTATGAATCTGACATGGCGGGCTCTCAATGGCCAAACCAAACTAGCCGTTGGGGCATTTAAAAATAATTTTTTTTCCTTTATAAATACCTTACCATATTTAACATTTTTCTCACACAATATCAAACACATAAAACACAATCTTGCCATGAGTTTTTCAAGTTCAAGACGAAGATAAAGCGTCAAATGAATTTTTGAGGATGAAGGTAGAGCGGTCGTTACCTACTATGATGACGATGACCCCCCAACCAGGTAACGTAACAGTTATAGACGAAGATAAAGCGTCAAATGAATTTTTGATCAAGTCAAGGGATATACTTCAGAACCTTCGATCTGATTTGGTGGATCATGTTTCAACGATTCCTGGGTTCGAAACCGACGAAGACGACGAAGAATGATTGTATTTTATTTTGATAATTATTATGTATGTTTATGTAATTTTTAATGGTTATATATATATATATATATATTAAAAACAAAAACAAAAATTGATGTGGCTTGGCCACGCCAGCCCAACCACGCCCACCATACCCCCTACAACTTGGGTTTGTGTATTGAGTTATTCAAGTTCCACGTGTCAATTCATACCCCAAACCCCACTCCACCATACCCCACAGTCTAAAGTGGATTATTTTACAAGGTGATCCACTTTCTCCCGACATTTTCTTAATGTCTATGGAAGCTTTATACATAATTATGAAAAAAAACCTTGAACTTTGGCCTCATTAATGGGATTGATCTCCATATTTTTGGCCCAACTATTTCACGTATATTTTATGCAGATGACGACATTTATTTTTAATATGAGTATCATATTGCAATTCTTTTTTTTATTTATAAAAGTGACTTTTAAAAAAGTTACAAAAATGTTTTTTTGTAATTGTGCTAGCTATGTAGTTGGAATGTGCTAGTATAAAAAATATATTGTATTAATTTTAAATCTATGCATGTATTCTTATTTTGTTGTGTAATTCTTATGTATTGCTATTTTCCCCCTTTTTGTGTTGTTACTAGGAGCTTATTACTTGTTTTCTACTAGTTATGTAATAGTATGTGCTATTTACAAAATTAAAACAAAAACATGAAATTGTGCTAGCATGTAAACAATATGTGTTGTTTACAATGCTAACAAAAATATGAAATTGTGTTAGTTATGTAATAGTATGTGTTGTTTACAAAATAAAAAAAAAGCCTGAAATTATGCTAGTTATGTAACAACATGTCTGTTGTTTACAAAATAAAAAATAAAAATGAGATTGTGCTTATGCTAGTTAAATTATGCTAATTATGTAATGGCATATGTTGTTTACAAAACTAAAAGAAAAATGACATTGTTAAATTTACAACTAGGGATTTCCATAATCCTTGCATATTGTCAAAGACAAATATACCCTTATTGAGTCTTTATATAGGGATTTTTACATATTTCCCTCTCCTAAGTCTCCTTATTACGTATTTTCCCAAACTATAAAATCAATTACATATTTCCACTTTTTTTGAGAAATTACCCAATTACCCTCACCTTAAGTTACAATGTGATCTGTATTCATTAATGCTTGTTTCTTAATTCTACTAATAATCCCTACATCAATATTAGCCTCATGATCTTCTTTAACATAAATTAGTTGACCACTCATGTGGATGTACTTTTAGTTTACTAATTATTTTAGCTCTATTTTTTTTTTATATATAAAAAGCTTATGTTTTCGATAGTGGTTCATAGATCAGTTTTCTCAAACTGGAGTTGTCAAGATGTCTTACCTACTGATATATTTCCTATCTCATATCAAATACTTGAATCTTCAAACACCAACACAAACGAAGCTTTGGATCAAAACCTTTAACGCAATCTTGATTAATTTACTTGTAAAAATATACAGGGCGTTAAATAGTGTTTTAGATTTTAGTGTTTAACGAAGGGCTTTGGGCCTTATAATTTTAAAGGCTTTAAAAAATTAGTTGTCAATGTGAACTTCATGTTTATATATCTTTTGCAGGAGTGTGAAATAAGAATTTATGGATTTATTTGAAGAATTGATTATGAAAGTTCTATTAAATGATTTGTATCATATTATGGTTTTGGCTTTCAAAAAAGTCACACTCGTGTGACTTTGATGATTTGAATGAAGAGGTTGCAAGTGTGGTTAGAGATAAGTAGAAGAATCGGGATGATACTACATAATCTGGGTAAATATTTAATTGATTTTACATATTAGAATGAAGAAATATATAAATATTCATTTAATAAGTCATTAAGAGTAAAATAGTTATAAATAAGAGTCATTTAAATGAAAAGGGAAATACGTAATATATATGAGTTAGAGAGGAGAAATATGTAATTGATTTTATGATTTGGGGAAATACGTAATAAAGAGCCTTATGAGAGGGAAATATGTAAAAATCTCCTTTATAAATTATCCATGTGTTATTAGTTCTTCTAGTTTTTAGATTTAATTTAGTTTGTATATAATCCTACTCCAACTTTCATAAGCGTTAATATTAAATTGTAACTAAGCTTTTTTTTTATATATTTCATTTGGATCATTTAACTTTATATCTACTTATAAAATTTTTACAAAATTGTAACACAATGATATTGAGTGATTTTAAAGGACTATAAAAAGTTGGAGTGACTTTCATAAAATACTTAGTTACGATTAAATGATTTTTCTATGTTCATTATTACAATCTTATTTTATTAAGCAGTAAATGCATTAAAATGATATAAATAAATGGCTTAAACTATCTACACACTTGGTGTGTAGATAGTCACCCTAAAAAGTGGTTTTTTGTTCTATATGCACACCCTGCAGTGTCGAGCCGTGGCCAAAGCGCGGCGTTTTGGTCCGGTCAACCAGACAAAGACTGACGGGTCTGTTGACCGCACCAAAACGTCGAGCTTTGGCCGCGTTTTGGTCCGGTCAACCAGACAAAAGACTGACCGGGTGTCTGGTTAACAGGACCAAAACGCGGCCAAAGCTCGGCGTTTTGTTACGGTCAACAGACCCGTCAGTCTTTGTCTGGTTGACCGGACCAAACCACTGCGCTTTGGCAACAGTTCGACACTGCAGGGTGTGCATATATGACAAAAAACCACTTTTTTGATATGCATATAAGCACATTAGTGTGCCAATAAAGTACACCCAAATAAATATACTACAGTCAACTTCATAATACTTTTACTATATAATCAAAGGTTTGTGCACATATCACTTTTTTATTAGACCATTGGGTATGGGAGGATAGTCTCCAAAGAGACTATCCGCCACATAAGCTTCGGTGGAGGAGCATCCCCTTGGGGACTACCCGAGGGTGTGGGGGACTACCCACTTTAATAAAAAAATCAATATATTACTAAAAGGAGAGAGAGGGAGAGGGCCCACCTTCATGAAAGCTGCCAACCATTAATAATATTTTAATATATATATATATATATATATAAAGGAGGAGAGAGAAGTCAGATGGGAGCTCACCAGTTAGCCCCGTCTCCATCGTCCAAATTGTGACGGAAGTGCCGCGACGGGCCCTTGAGGGGTGGTCTGCGACGGCCAAAATAGGGGGGACGGTCCAGCGACGGGCCCCGTACCCAATGGTCTTAATATATGTTAAATACGGGGTGGTCTGCGACGGCCAAAATAGGGGGGACGGTCCAGCGACGGGCCCCGTACCCAATGGTCTTAATATATGTTAAATACAAGCAAAGTGTTGTCCCGTCAAATGTATATAGGGCAGTAATTTGAAGGATATGACATTTCACACGTTGTATGTAAAGTCACTTCTCATTTCTTTCTTCCTGCCCTTTTTTAGTAAGGACACTATGCACCTATATTAATACATTTTTTATTCCACTGCACGTATCATATGCTCAATAAAATAATAATTTTAACCGTATTAATTCATCATTAAATCAAGAACTTTTTTGTACTTTCTTTCATTTCAATAATAATTGTATTCAATATTTGACGTTTGGTAGTAAAAGGTTATATGTTCTAAAGTTAAATGTTACTTATTTATTAATTAAAAAATCGTACTAAGTATAAAAGAGTTATATTGTACAACGAAGATTTAATCAGGTTTTGTCTTTTATATGTCAAAAGATTTAAATCCAATAAACTCCAAAGTTGTTCTAAACTTTTTACTGATATAATATTATTTTTATAAGTAATTAAAACATATTAATATTAAAAGAGCTTTTATAAAGTTTAGTGACTAGAATTTTGCATTTTAAATGTTGTCTAGCCTTACAACTAACTATTTTGCCTATCGTGACTTGTATTTCTTGGAATAAATGCGGAATTTGTAAGCAAAATAACACTAGCACATTCAAGTCTTTGATAAAAATACAAATACGGATACGGTACTAGAAACATGAATGTGAATTTTTAAGTTGTTTTGTCTATAGTAGAATCAGTTTTGCAATTAAAAAGTGGGTTGTGACTTGTGATGTATAGATTGTTGTCCGTTTACCTATCGTTTATTTGTAATTTGTTGTTTTAACATCTTAATGAAAAAATAAAAGTGAAAAAAAAAATATATAGTATACAAATGATAAGTATGTGATATTTTAAAATATAGGAGCTATATTTTGGCCTAAGGAAAGATTAACCTTACTTTTCTTGAAAGAATATGGATTATACGGTTTTTGAATTAGAAAATATTTTTGTCACCTTATTTTAAATCTATATTATCATAGATAGATCTTAACTAAAAAATATATAAAAAACATGGAAGTAAGATTGTGGGGGTATGGGGCTTGGGTTGGCTGAAAACGCCCAAGCCACCACCCCGAGTGGGCTTGGGTTGGGGTGTGGCCCAAGGGGCGGGAGTTTTAAGCCGGGCGTGGAGCGGGTCTAGCAAGGTGACATGGCGGGCTCTCAATGGCCAAACCAAACTAGCTGTTGGGGTAGCCGTTGGCCAACGGCTATGTTTAAAAAAATATTTTTTCACTATAAATATCACACTTCAATTCCTATTTTTACCACATTCAACCACAATAATCATCTTCAATTTCTATAATCATCTCTATTCTCATTCTACAAAACGACAAATGTATCCTCATAATCGTGGTTATGACCCGAATAACCCGTTTGCATTCCAAGAAAATAATCCTAGCCCACCACCCAATCGTCTAATGCCTCGTCCATTTTTAATACACTCCCCTATGCCCGATATGGCGAGTTATGCATCGTATCTAGGGAATCGTTTGTTTACTAACTTCCCACATACCGACGATTCAATACCTAGCCCGATGAACCTTTCACAAACGCTCATCAACCTTTCACCAACCTCCATCAATCTTTCCCAAACCGAAACCGTCCCCGAAACTCAACCACCCAATGATGGTCCTTCCGCATCCTAACCCATAAAAAAGAGAAGTTATAAGAAAAAAACCGAGGCGGAGAAAGCACTTGAAACCACCAAACGAAAACAACAAAGATGGGTCGTTAATGAAGAACTTGCATTGGCGAGAGCTTGGCTTCAACAATCTCAACATCCAACTTTAGGTATTTTTAAATATTTTGTAGCCTTATTTTAATATTTATGGTTAATTTTTATATAACTTTGTAATATATTAAATTTTGTTTTTATTAAAATAGGAAATTCTCAACATCGAAGCCATTTGTGGGAAGCGATTAGTAAAGCATTCCATCAAGAAATGGGAAGGGAGGCTTATCGTGAAAACGATAGCTTATCCTCGAAGTGAAGCGAGATAAGCGGCCAACCTACAAAATTTAGTGGTTTTTTTAAATAAAACAATACAAAACCCAAAAAGTGGTGAAACCGAAGCCGACATTGTGACAAATGCATTGGTTGCATTCAAAACAAATGTGGGGAGCGATTTCCGTTTCATGCATTGTTGGGAGATTTGTAAGTACCATCCAAAGTGGGCGAATATCCCCAGTGGTAGCGAAACGAACACGTCTCCCAAAAGGTCAAGGGCCTCGTCCCAAGCCCAATCTGATGCACGAGATCAAGAGTTTGAGGACCTTTTGGATGATTCGTCAAACCGGCCTGAATATGGAAGAGATGCCGCAAAAAGGCGCGCTCAAAAATCAAGATCGGATACGGCATCGCCTTCAGTTGGGAGTTCAGGCTCGCTTAGGGGAATATACAGCGATCAGTTGGATGACATTGAATGCAAGCTAGATACATTCAACGTATTCCAACAACAAAGGACCGAAATTCGAAAAAGCAAAGAAGCTAGAGATGCCCTGAAACAAAAACGAGATGATTTGAAATTTCTATCCCAGCCCATTGATCACCTAGAGGGTGAAGAGTTGAACTAATCTTGGAGATGAGACAAGAGATAAAGAAAAAATATAAGCGTTAGGAATTTTTTATGTAATTTTGTTTATTTAAAAATATTAAAAAAATTAAATTTCTTGTTTTAAAAATATTCAAATAGCGGTTTGGGCTGGCCACGCCCCAAACCCCTGCCCCACCATACCGTCTTCAATGTGGGTCAGCCCAGCGAAGCCCCCCCAAGCCACGTGTCAACCCATGCCTCAAACCCTCGCTCCACCATACCCCACGGTCTAAACTGTTACTCCTCACTTAACTTATCATTTTATTTATATTTTCTTAAATTAAAAGAATATTATGTGAGCTTTGAAAATTTGTACACAACGTAAGGTAGAGATCGACACTACTAAAACTGACCGATCCGCTATTTTTTTTTTTTTTTGACAGCCTAGGCAAAAATTTTTTTATTAAGATAGGGGCAAGCAAGCTTCTAAAACCTCTAAAAAGATACAACAAAAGAGAAGATTACAAAGACCCAAGCTACAAATCTCCTAATCAGGATTCTAAAGATACCAATCCGCCACATTCTTTTTCATTTGATTCTTCACCCAAAGGTAAGCAAAAACCTTGATGTTTGTTATAACCTTTGAGAACGAGGCCACTTTCTGATTGAATGCAACCTCATTCCACATTAGCCAGATGCACCAACCGGAGATCATGATTGTTTTGGTTTTGAGTGAACACATCATAAATTTAGAAAAAAACTTTACATTGATACAAAACCCTTTTCACGCACGCACGGGCGCGCGCGCACACACACACACACACACATATATATATATAGGGGGTGAATTATGAGAAAACTAATTTAAATGAGAAAGCCAAAAAACTAACTAAAAAGGCCTAAAAAACATACCAAAAAATATATATATTTTTTTGAATTTTTTTAATAAATCTAGCAATATTTTATGTATAATTTTTTATCAAAAAAAAAAAAAAAAAAGTTGCACTGCAAATGTGTATTAATACGAAAAAACCAAAACCACCCCCACCACAACCACCGGTCAGACATAAACCCAAGCAACAACACACACCTCAACCATCATTCACCGCCACCCTTAGCCAATCTCCAATTTTGAATCGATCTCCAACCCTCTATTTCCAAAATCAAACGCAATTACAGATTTGAGGCTTCAATTTGGTATTAGGGTTTTGAATCGATTTCCCATCTTTCTCTTTCCAAAATCGAGCTCCCACCTCTCTTTTTGAAGATGGGCGAAGGTTAATTTAGGTTTTAGGGTGGTGGCCGTCGGCTGGAAAAGATGGTGGTTCTATGGTGGTGGTGATGGTGGTGAGAACTAGTTAGAGAGAGAGAGAGAGTTACAGAGAGAAAGTGATAGAGGATCTGATATGATATATGTATCTTTTTCTATATTTTAATTTTTTTTCAAAAATTTCTTCTGTTGTATTTATTAAATATATTATAAATAAATGAGTAAAATTACCAATTTGTCCAAATTTAACCCAGTTGGGGCTAAAATACATAACATGCAAGGGTTTGCAATAATCGAGTACGTTTTTGTACTTTTTGAAGAAAAATGACACACTTTCAATTTAATGTCAACATAAAGGACGTTTTGTTTGTAATTCACTCTTAGATTAATTTTATATAGTTATTAAATTCTATTTAACATATGGCCGTAATCTATTTACGATCAATCATGTATATAAGCTATTTTTCATTATTGTAAATAATATTTGTATAGCGCCTTAAGTTTACATTTGATCGGTGGAATAAACTATGGGATGAGCTTAGTTTTTTTAGTTATTAACAATAACAAATATATAAATTTTTGGTTATAAATAGTGGAATCCCTCGCACAATGCGGCAGGAATTCATCTTCGATCAGTATCAGTTTAATTTGTTACGATACCGTCATTCGATATAACAACCTAAAGAAAAAACAAATGGAATAAAATCTTTAAACATTGGTATAAAAATATTGTGGTGACTTAAAAAATAAAATTATACTATTTTTTGCACAAAAAACAAAACATGATATCAAAATGAAATTCATTAACGAAATATGTGTTCTAGCTAATATTAAGATTTAGGCGTACTATCAGATTTATAATATGTAGCTTTCCATTTCAAATTATTTATAGTTCAAGTTGTCTAAATTGTAGGTTTTAACTTATGTATATATTGATAAATAGCAATAATTATCTATGATTATTAGCATCTAAATTTATGAGTGGTCTTAAGCAAATTTTTATGGTATTTATCATATTTATTCACATGAGATATCTTTTTTATTCAATTCGTGTAGTACACGGGGTCCACAACCTAGCAATAATAATAGTTTAATAGTAATTATCAAAAACATGAATTTATTAATATTTTTGTTGAGAAATTGGACATATATGATATATATTAGAGTAAATTGCCAAAATCGTCCCTAAGGTTTAGGCATGTTTGCCAGTTTTAACCAAAATGACTTTTATGTGCCAAACAACCCTTCACCTTTGACATTTTTTTCCATTTTCATCCAAACCCCTAACTTAGTTTACTTTTATATTAAGCTGAATGATATTTGGATGAAACTTGCAAATATAAAACCTCATGGACGAATTTGGCAATTTACTCAAACTCTTTTTAATTTATTTTTTTAATTAGTTTTGTCATATATATATATATATATATATATATAATAGAATATACATGCAGTTTTTATAAAAAAAATTAATAGTTTTGTGATACTTCGGGTTTTCCCGAGCAACCTTATTGTATAATACGAATATATGGAGTTATTAAATAAAACCTATGTTAAAATCGTCATGTGTTACGTGTATTATGTGAAAACGTGTGATATATATAAAACATGTATGCTTATTTATGTTATTATGTGCATGTGTGTGAAGGTAAATCGAAACCCTTAGGTTTCGACTCGAGACATCATGGTCTTGGGTCGGGACTCCTTTGGTTCCGACACCCCTCTCGACTCCCCTTGGGCCGCAGCATGGTGTATTGGAATTCGGCCCAACAACTCCACAAGCCCACTCGAAACCATTTTAGGGCGCCCCTCTTTTGGAAGGGTATAAAACCCTTATATCCAGCCGACATAGGGAATGATTTGACACACAATCATTCCCTCACCAATCCCCAAAACATTCTCCTCTCACTCTCTCTCTAACTTTCTCTCACTAGAAAAACCCTAAAGTTTCACCAAAACTCTCCTCTCCTCCTCTCGGTTTCATTGGCAACAGCTTAAACTCTCACATCAGCTCGTGTTCATCGCTTGCAGCTTTCTTTTCGCCGATTCTACACCTCTCTCACTTCGGAACTCTAACCGGTTAGTGCACCATTCTATACATGATGATAAGGTGTGTTAAAAATGCTAGCTTGATGACCCATTTAGGTGTAGATGCTACGAATAGTATAGCTCGTTGATGTCTTGTTAAATGAAGTATGATGACGTTTTTATGTGGGATGACTATGTACGTTGCCATGATTCCTTGTGTAGAATGATCGCACATGATCCTGTTGATGATAATGGTTTAGGGGCTTCATGGGTAGAATGAATGTTGATAAATCTGTGATGGTGTTTGTTTGTCTTAATGTAAAGCAAATGGGTGTTTAGTGTTGATGAAACAGTAATAGTTAATGATATTTAGGAATGTGTGTTATGATGATTCTTGTGATAAAAAGGGCTACATGTGTTCCTGTTAGACTTAATGAATAAAACAGTGTTAGAAAATGTTGGATTAGATCTATTTTGATTAATGAACATGATGAACTGTTTAAGGTGCTATAAATATTTGAAATTTGTTGTGTTTGATCTGAATTGGTAAGTGTACGGATAATAAAACATGTTAAGGTAATGCGATTGGTTCGTACTGAATGGATATGGTTCTAGAAAGATTCCAGCAGTGGTTACAAGTCGAGATCGTATGGTTTCGACGCGAGACCACTTAGGGACAACTCGAAACCAGGCAACACACAACAGGGGACTCGAGACCGGGTTGGTTGCAACTCGAGATCTCCTGATCTCGACTCAAAGCCTGACTCGAGACCTAACGGTTTCGACTAAGAAATGCACAACTCGAGACCTCATGATTGCGACTCGAAACCTATGGTTGCAACTCAAAACCTCTGTTTTCGAGTCGAGACCACATGGTTTCGAGTGACCTAGTTATTGGGCTGTTATTTATTTGGGCCGCACAGTTCCGTGTTATGTTATGGGCTACATGTTGCTGTTTACTGTTCATATGATAGGTTAGGCCCAAATCCTTCATATGCTGGTTTGACATGCATGCTATTTGTTAGATACATGTAGGATATACGTGAATTATTTGTACCCAAACCTGACCTATACTGGTAACCATAATAGGACGTGGTTGACCAACAAACCAAACCAAGCAAACTGTCTACCTAGCAAACCGAGGTGGGTTCACGACTTTTACTAAAAGCGTGCGTTCCCGGTGGTTGGGAAACGGAACAAACAACGCTATCTCCTTGTGTGGGATACAAACACTTTTCTCCCCTTGTGTGGGATGCTTAGTTAATTACTATTTATATTAGATGTAACAAGTGTACTAAACGAAACTTTATCACGAAGTCCCTACTTACTATACCGATTAGTCGTCGGGGCCTGGCGAACGGGTTATTAGTTGATAGCGCTATTTAGGTCTCACCAACCTCACACCGTGCCTGGATAGAATCGGCGGTGAACTAATCGACTCTGGTAAACCGTCAATGATGATAGATATTGACAAACGGGGCACATTACAGAAACGTACGGTTGTAAGTGTTCGGTATTACGCAGTTTAGTAGCTTACAAATAGGGTAGCTCCCCATGGCATGATATAAATGAGTAACTTAACTACTTAACAAGTTTTTGGAATTAAAACTGGACAAACTCGTGAACTCGCCAACTTTATGTTGACACCCTACTCCATGCTTTGCAGGTACCTAGTGACTTAGGAGCTTGCAGCTTGGGGATGTGTAGTGGACGTCTTAACCCGTGTTGGGTTCACTAATAATTATGAACTATGAACTTTTGTTTAAACTATTTTACTCATGCTTTCGCTACTTACTTAAACTGCTATTTTGAACTTAAAAACTTCTGGACTTAAACTTTAGTAGTCACTAATCCTATTGATTTGGTGAACTATATTACTATTAATTTAATTGTTCGATATGATTGGTGGTTGGATCCTGGTCAGTCACACGTCTCGCGGTACTACTCCGCATGTGGAAATTGAGGGCGTGACAAGTTTTGTCAAATAATTTTTATAAATTTTCATCCAAACCACTAACTCAGTTTATTTTTCTAGTTAAGGTGAAGGATGTTTTAAATTTTATAAATCAAGACAGAAATTAATATCTAGTTTTTTATATAGATCAGTTTAATAAGAGAAAACGATATATAAAATAAATATCAATGGTATTTAATCGATTACAACTTTTAGTATTTAATCAAGTGTAGATATAGAAAAAAAATTGTAAAATGTTATAACTTTTAGTATTTAATCAAGTGTAGAGATAGAAAAAAATTTTATAAAATGTTACATATTTTTAAATGTGTTGAGCACCTAAGAAATATGTTGGCAGAAATAAAATATTTATCGAATTAAGATTATGAGGGTAACTAACTAATATTTATTCCGAGTGGTTTGAGTAAAGAAACTTTTGGTTCATGGCATTATACATACTATTTGGTGGATAATTGTAAGTTTTGGTAACGATACGTTGTTTGATAAGGGGAGGGGGTAATGACTTCTGTTTTTTGTTAGGAGCGAATTTAAAAGAGTAGAAGATGAATTACAAACTTGGTACATATGATAAGATTTGTTTATTTGACATTTTTCTATTTAATCACTAGCATTTTAGTTTTATAAAATTTAGAGGTTGAAGTAGATTTTTTTTATAAAACTGATGTATATAAAAAAATTAGAAATTAATTTTTGTCTTACTTTATAAAATTTAAAAGATTCTTTACCTTAATAGAAAAAAAATAACTAAGTTAGTGTTTGGATGAAAATTTATAATTTATGTGACAAAATTAATTAAATACAAGAAATTAAAAAGAATTTAAGTAAATTGCCAAAATCGTCCCTGAGGTTTTATATTTGCCAGTTTCATCCAAATATCCTTCAACTTAACAGAAAAAGTAAACTAAGTTAGTGGTTTGAATGAAAATGACAAAAAATGCCAAAGGTGAAGGGTTGTTTGTCACAAAAAAGTCATTTTGGATGAAACTGGGAAACAGATCTAAACCTTAGGGACGAATGTGACAATTTACTCTATATATTATTATTAATTCTTTTTCTTTTTGAACATGAAAAGAAAAAAAATTTATTTACTTATTCTATTGTTTTAAAATATAAATTATGAAAAGCTAAATAAAATAACAAAATGATAAAAAATACGAAGTATTTTACAACATACTTGAAAAATATTGGATGTTACGTTAGTGCATATGGTGAGCTCATAATCATGCCATCTTTGACGGGAAGAGAAAATCTATCCAAAGGTTTTCTAAAGAGATACAAAATACCTTTTTGTAGATTAAAAATAGAGCTTGTTTACCTTCTCTAGATTAGGAGAGTTCGTGTAACTTAATATCTGAATTTGTTCACTTGTTTGGTTAGTGACTTACAATTTATAGCCCCTTGAGTTCTCTGTTTTTTTTAATTATATTCACTACAAGAAATAAGGCTTTCGCGACTAAGAAAAACAAGCTTTTTGCGACTATATTTCGTCGCTATAACCTCTTTTTCTTGTAGTAATTTATCCCTTAGCCACTAAAAAGGAAGTTAGAAAAAAAAATCTAACACTGTTGGGTGTGGAGGGGATTGGGTTGAGAGCATTGCTCGACATGTGAGAGATGTGGGCTCCACCAGTACACACCTAAAAAGGTGGGGTGTGAGAGCGGCATGACCAGGCTGGCGTGGGGTGCCATGTGGGTTTTTTTTTTTTTTCTAAAGTTGACAATTATATAATAAATACATCTTATATTAATTAAAAAAAAGTTACATAAAAGACAATCTAAAATATAAAAAACCTACTTAATAAATAATAAAAAATAAAAAACCTACTTATTAAATCCTAAAAAATAAAAAAAAAACAACCTATTAAATCCTACAAAAAATAAAGAAAATTACAAAGTACGGTAATTAATAAAGTGGGGAACCCACTTAAACTCCGTATTCCCGTCGTGCCTGTACTCGATCTTCGCGATCTCCAGTCGATCGTCGTGGGTCAAGTCGCCCCCAGGGACACAATAGAAGCAAACTTTAAACCGATCCAACTTCGGTTTGAGCTCACGCTATTTGTGTTGACACGCGTTTAACTTGTGACGTGTGTTCCCGACGTGTTGTTGGTATTGTTGAAACGCTCGCCCTCAATACGTGGTTTGACCGCGTTATAGGGTACGTTGTGCGTCAACAATTGATGTCGCTAGTGCTATTTCCTCCTCTTCGTTCCGATGCACCATTTTCGATTTTTTGGTGTGAGTTTGGTTGAAGAAGAATGAGAAAATGTTAAAATTGTGTTGCGTATTGGTTGAAGAAGAAGGAGAAAATATGTAATTTTGGGTGAGTATTTATAGGTAAAAATGCAATTTAAAAAAAAATTGATTTACTATACGATAATCGCCATCCCTAACGGCTACCCCCAAACGGCTACATCGAACCAGCCAATCAAAGCCAGCCATGTCACACTACCCCCACCCCACGCCAGGCTCAATCCCCACGTCAACGCGGCAACACCATGAGCAACCCTAACCTGATGTGGTCTAGTCTGCATTTTTAACATTCCGCCGCTCTAACCCACATAATCTAAATATTCTTAAAATGGTCCGTTGTATCCATATATAAATAATGATGTAGAAGTTTCACTTTACATGCATTGAAGTAGCTAGAAAGTTCAACTTAAATCAATTTGTTGTATGTCAATTGTTCATCAAGTTCTATTAAGTTTAATTCAATGTCTTTGTCCTATTAGAACTTGTGATAACAAAAAAAATTGTGAGAACTTTCATTAATCTCACCTAACTACCATAATTGATTTAAAGATTAAAGTGAAAATTTTATAAAAATGGCAAAATTGAAAATTTTTATTGTTAGAAGTGTTTTAACGAATTATGATATGAACAAAACTAATAGATAATTGGTTGACTTATAATTTAACAAGAAAAGTTAAGTAATTAGGCAAATACCACCCGTAAATAATATTCCAACAAAATTATATACTATACAATATGCAATGTTGGTGGATTTTTTTTAATTATAATTTAATTGTTATTTAATTTGATTTTTCTATAATAACTTTTGTTCTTTTAACTTTTTCAAAACTTTTAAATATACTATCATGTATATTTTTTTAGATCATCTATACTATATAATAAAAGAAACAATTTTTTGGACACTTGTCATCATATTAGGCCATGTTTTATATATAAGTATTATTTTAGTTTAATCTTTTCTAATTAATTATATATAATCCTCCTACTAAATATTATTTAGTTTAATTTCTTATGGATAATTATTATTTAGTTTAATCTCCTTCTCATTTATAATATTATTTATTTAACTAATAGAGTAAATTACGATTTTGGCCCCTGTGGTTATATCACTTTTACTCTTTTAGCTCAAAAAGAATTTTTAACATCTGAGCCCCCAACGTTTTTTTTTTCTAATCTTATTGGCCCCTAACGTCTTTTTTCTAACCCTTTTGGCCCCCTAACATTTAATGGATGTGGTTAGTGTTAGGGGCCAAAAGGGTTAGAAAAAAAGACGTTGGGGGCTCAGATGTTAAAAAATTCTTTTTTGTGCTAAAATGGTAAAAGTGATATAACCACAGAGGCCAAAATCGTAAATTTACTCTAACTAATATTATTTATCATTTATACATTTACGTAGTTTTAAATAATGGGTTAAATTTATTGAGACTTCGTTAACAAATTTTGTTACAACAAAATAATCTATTTATATCAATCTAAATTTTTATCTATACTATATTGTATAATAAAACATTAATGTGTGACACATGTCGTTCATTGTAGGTATTTATTTTATGATTTTCTTGCCTCACTTCCAAACTTATCTTATATTAATTAAATAAATAAATGAATGATGAGCTAATATTAAATTTTATCCAACTTTAAATTTCGAATACCATTCTTCTATTTTTCTAATAACCGAAATTGTAAATTGTTAATTTAAAACATTTTAAATAAAACAAACTATTTATCACGAAAACCAAACTTTGTATTAATATATTAAATATTTTTATTTTCACTATACAAAATACATTTACTAACTTTTTTATTATTTGATATAAAATTACATTTATTTAACTCGTGTAATAAATAAGGTTTTTTAAAGATGTATTATTTTATTATTTGGTAAACAATATTACATTTATTCAACCCGTGTAATACATGTGGTTTTAAAGATATAATTTTTTTTATTTGGTATATAAAATTACATTAAATCAACCTGTACAATATGGTTCTTATATATATAACTTTTTATTATTTAATATATAAAATTATATTTATTCAACCCGTACAATAAAGGAAGTTTTTAAAGATATAATGTTTTATTATTTAGTATATAAATTTATTTACTTAACCCGTGTAATACACGGGGTTATAACCTAGTTTCAATATATTTTTTATTGAAAAGCTAGTTATTATTAACATAAAGTATTTTTCATATTGTAAATAGAATTTACACATGCTTGTATTGGTAACTTCTACCAAATACAATTACGCGCTTCGACCACCCTAACGAAAAATTTACTAACATATATAATCAATTCAACTTTGGGTCTACCTCAATGGCTCAACCAACAAAGACTGCCAATTTCTTTGATCACTTTGATCGGTTACATATTGAAACGACAACACTATACAATGACTCATATCCCACTCAATAATTGAATGGAAGATAATCATATGATGAATCTCATGTAGAAATAGCTAACAATCCAAAACTAAGAGCATGCAACTACTAATATATATATTTCATTTTGCCATTTCACACACCCTTGAACGATTATTAGCAAAAACTATAAGCTCTACTCTTTACAAAAAGAACAATTAATTTCGTAGACCATCAAACTTATTATAATTAGTAGACACAATTAGAGAGACAACCACATAATATTCCCACTCAGAGTAACTTAGATAGCCAAGAAAACATTCTTAAATTTAAATTAATCATTCATCAATGCACTTGAAAATCTTTGAAGACATGCTTGATCAATCTAAGACATGCTTGATCAATCTAAGTCAGATCTTGTAATTTACCTGGTTAAAGAGTGGAAAAACACAAGATCTAGCAGTTGGATACTGGATCAAACTTTATGTTGAAAACAAGATTGAACAGATTTTAGTACTATTTTTTTGTCATTGTTTTATAAATACTACCACAACAGAAAGTACATTTACTGCTAGTAAAACTTCTGCAACCACTCATAGTCATGAATGACTACTACATGCGTAGTGGTGGTGGGGGTGGTGCTGCTGCTTTTGCTAATATCATGTAGACATTAGATTTAATAAAACCACTTACATAAACAAAATTACAATCCCAAATTGTTCACATTTGCATAGCAACAGTAGGTTACACAACATACAAATTTAAAAACTAGCCCTAGCTAGGGCAACAACAGTAGGCAGGTCATCTTGATAATATTTTGATAATCCCATAAACATCAAACTTAAAACCAAAGAAACTTAGATCAAGATACCAAGATCCAAAACTTGATACTTTTTTTTTGGATACAAGAGAAGGTACCCTGGTAAACTTTAATATCCGATACTTGTAGAACCGTCTTTTCGTAGCTTAGATATGATCACCAGGTGGAAGAGGGAGAGCTTGGAATGGTGAAAAGTTTGGAGAGAATTGTTGATGTTCTTGTGCTGGACCTCTCTTTCGTTTCTTTTTCTCATAGCTGATACCTCTAGCTTTCGATTGTAGATCACGAACCTCTCGAAGGTAAAGCCTCACAGCCCGAGCCCCAAAAGGGTTCGTCTCTGGAGGCCATCCGTTTTCTTCATAGGCTGCCCTGAGGCGGCCTATTAGGGCATCCAGACTGCCCCATGCCTGTCGCAAAGGACAAGGACATGGGGCAGGTGGATTCGGATACCCGTAAAATGGGCATATAGGTGTATGGACTTTAGTCTTCCCAAATTGGTCCAGATAGCGGAGGAACTCAAGAACATGCGCACCGCTGCACCGGGATAGTGACAGCGGTGGGCGATGGTTCTTGAGGTACTGGCTGAAGGTGTTCCAGTCTCGACGCTTCTGGTTTTCGTAGCGGCTAGGGGTGGAGGTGATTGATGGTGAAGTGGAGGAAGAGATGGCTGCTCCGGTGACTAAACTGCTTATATTATGATGACTGTTTTCTGAGTTGTTACAGCTTTCCATTTCTGGGTAAAGATCCATTTTTTAAGAAATAAAGGATGAGTTTTCTTGAATTTGATATGATCTAGGGTTTTCCTGATTTGGGTTCTTATCAATAGAAGATCTTGGACATGATGTTTCCTCTTTTTAGGGTTTCTTTCTGTTCTCTGAAACTTGTAGGCTTCTTTCTTGATAAACAATCTATTATAACATATAAAAAGAAAGAAACAGATGATCAGAAAGCAGACTTACATACACAAGCAGGTAGCTTTCTTTGGGGGGGGGGGGGGGGGGGGGGGGGGGGGGGGGAAGAAGAAGATATGAGATAAAGTGATGTTGTAGTAGTAAATACAAGGTGTTTTGGATTGATGTTTAGATAGATGTTTCCATATATGTGATGAGAGAGAGATTGGTGAGAGAGTTAGGGTTTGGTGAAAGTGTGATGTTTGAGATGAAATAGATGTTGCAAGAAAATCTTGGGAAGATAGAAAAGGTTGGTGTATTTGTGTACTGGCATGTAAATGTTAATCCTTCAAGTTGGGTTTCCTAAAATAGGCCAAGCAAACCATTAACTCTATTTTGGTTTTAAAATCCAAATTTGAGACTATATTGTACTCTTACTAATTTATTAAACAGTGTTATATGTTATGTTATATTTAAGTTTTTTTTTTTTTGGAAGGCAAATATTTAAGTATATACAATATTTAAATAGTTTGATAGTACTCATAAATATAATGATTGTTATATTAATGTTAGACTGTGGTGTGGTTGTGTGGAGGGGTTTGGGTTGGGGGGTATTGCTCTACACGTGGCAAGTTTAGGATCCACAAGGTGTGGCGTGACATGGCTTCGACTGGGTGTGGTGTGGTGTGGTTTCAGCTGACGTGGCAAGCCATGTGTATTTTGTTTTTTTAAACTAAATTAAAATTTCATATTATTAAAATAACCCACTAATTAAAATAGAAGATTACATATAATATGTTTAAAAACTACAAATAAAATTAAAAAAAAAACTACATAAAATAAAAAAAGCTACATAAAATTAAAAAAAAAAAAACTAAAAACTTTATGATATCTCCATATTATATTTTTTCATGATTTCTTCTTTCATTTCCAACGTTATTGCCAATTGTGGACCAATAAGGTGATCGACGGGCATGACGAGAAATTTCATATCTTCGCGTTTTTCTTTTAGAGATACATTTTTATCGTACGACGCTTGGATTTTTTTCCTCAAGTCGATCCTTTGTTGTTGGAGGAAATTAAATGTATCAATTTTTGTCCCAAGATCTTCCAACTAGTTGGTGTATAACCCTTTACCCGAGGCCGAACTCGGGGCCGAATCCGATGTTGAAGCCGATCTCGTTCTTTGAATCCGCTTTTTTTTACGTGTCTCTGTCGGGTGGACGGGAAGGAGAATCATCAAAATCATCCAAATTAAGATTAAACTCTTCATCA
Organism: Helianthus tuberosus; assembly: GCA_030545235.1. Taxonomy (NCBI): domain Eukaryota; kingdom Viridiplantae; phylum Streptophyta; class Magnoliopsida; order Asterales; family Asteraceae; genus Helianthus; species Helianthus tuberosus. The sequence goes on from JARYGA010023450.1 coordinate 51,310, forward strand.
CAAGTATCAGACTGAGCTTGGGACGAGGGTGTTCTTGCCCTTTTGGATGAGGTTGACGCGCTAGTAGGAGGGACTCTCGCCCATTTCGAAGCGTACATACATACATCTCAACAATGCATGTACTTAAACTCGTTCTCTCTATATGCTAGCAAGGAATTCTTGATAAAGTCAACATCGGTTTCACCTCTCTTGGCACGTTCTTCGTCTTATGGAAACAAGCGTTGAACGCGGTGACGCGTGTATTTATATCACCCCACTTGGACGAGAGTCTATCATTTTCACAATACACCTCTGCCCTTTGCATTTGCGTATGAAATGATTTCTTTATGGAATCCCAAAAATCTTTTTTGTGTCGTGAATTCCCTATTCCAAAATTATTTTAGACATTATAAAAAAAATATAATAAAACTTAAAACAATAATATTGTAAACATTAAATATGTTATTTAAAAAACACCACGAATCAGATTTTGCGATTCGTCGATCCAGCATCTTGTTAAAGTAGTTTATTCTTGATATCCAAAGGTGGTGGATGGTTGTGTGGTCAGCCAGGGTTCAGTGTGGTAAGCCAGGGTTCAGGTTTCTTTTCTTGGTATCCAAAAGGGTTGTGTGGGTCGTATCCGCAGTTAAAAGAATGCATTGTAGAGGATTAAGTGGGTTGATTTTCTAAAAAAAATATAAAGATATGATAGAAGAAGTAGAGAAGTGGTAAAAAATGGGTAGGTATTTATAATGTGTAAAAAGGAAATATTTTTATAATTAAGTAGCCGTTTGGCATCGGCTAGCCCCAACGGCTACATCGAACCAACCAAGTCACACCCCTCCCCCCCACCCCCCCCCCCGCCCCACGTCAGCGGGGCAACGCCATGACCAACGCTAGTCCGGTATGATCTAGCCAGCGTTTTTGGCATTCCACCGCCCCAACCCACGCCCGACACCCCACGGTCTTATTCTAGTAACTTCATAAATATAATGATTGTTATATTAGTTTTATTCTAACATATCTAATTTACAAGCTTGTGTAAAAAGTTCTAACATTATTTGTCTAAAAGTGTTATATATTATGTATATTTAAGTATATAAAACATTTAAATAGTTTGACATTCACAAGCTTGTGTGAAAATTTTTAACATTATTTGTCTAGAACTCAACAACATTTTTTAAATATTAAGTCAAAATCTAAGTAGGATAATACTTTTAAAACCTTTTGACATGACGATAATATTATAAAATCTATATAATATTTATTATAGATTAAATTGCCAAAATCGTCCCTTTTGTTTGACCACCTTTGTCAATTTCATCAAAAACAACTTTTTGTACCATATTTTACTTCACTTTTGGGCTAAGTTGTCATTTTCATCCAAACGTCTAACTTTTTTGCCAAAATCTTCCCAAAGGCTTGAAACTTTTTATAATTTTCATCCAAATATTTGCAAGAAAAAATAATCAAATATAGACAAAAAAATTGTTTTGAATGAAACTGGAAAATATGCACAAACCTCATGAACTTTTTTGACAATTTACTCTATAGACTCTGTAGAGTAAATTGCCAAAATCGTCCTTGAGGTTTACAAGTTTAAACGTTGTAATACTAATTTCATGAATACAAACCAAATAAAAATTCTTAGAATTCAAAATAACAATTTGTACGGTACATTTATTTTGAGAAACAAAAATGAAAACAATTTTGTTTTAACATAATTATTTTTCTTTTACAATAAGAATAAAAAAGTATAAACTTCAAATATGTTTACTTTTTAGATAGCTTAAAAGGGAAAAATAGTTTACTTTTTAGATAGCTTAAAAGGGAAAAATAAGATTAATCTTTCAATTAAGACAAAATTGCAGAAAACAACTTTTATGTATACCACAAACTGCACTTTATACCTTTCACTATGAAATCCGCCAAAACCAACCTTTACGTTCATGTTTTGTTACACATCACAACCTTTACACCAAACCTAGTCAAAAAAGTCAGTTAAGTTGCCCCATATACGATGCATGTGAGGGCATATATGTCTTTTCCTTTGACCCCTTTTACAATGAATATTATATTTAAATCACATGGTCATCATCTTCCCTCACATATTCAGACATGCATTTTTAACTTGTACCTTGAGCATATAAGTTTGTACCCTCCATGAAAACACAGATTCAAGCTTATGAAAAGAAAACTCAGTTCATTAAATCATACAGTTTCATTTTTATGCTTGCAAATCTGAATCATTAAATCATTTAAAGCTCACAACTTTCGTATCATCTATATTAACACATACAACTTCAATGTTAACACGAATCACCGTCGACTCTTTTAGAGATGATCAATCTTCTAAAAATGGAGTCCCAAAGATGGGCAACCTACAGCCATATCGCTTCCGCCGCAACACCACCTTCCTTACCACTAAAAACCGCCCAAACACCCTCTGTACCGGTTCCTAAATCCGTGCATGTTGCTCTACCAACATCAGCCCCAAAGCATGGACATGCAACCAAAAAGTTCACCCCGCCTTCTTCTGTTAATGCTCAGAAACCGTCATGCTTTACCACACAAAAGTACCCACCCCAAAACACTACCAAAACCAACCCATCGTCTTCTGTTATTGCTCTAAACCCAACCCCCACACAAGTACTATCACTTGCACTAATGTTGGAGATGGCAGAAAAGCAACCTCCAATAATACTAATACCCACTCCAACCGGGAATCTGTTAAAGAGAGACAAAGGCTCTTATGAATGGCGACCACCGTGGATGAAGAAGATGGATGTTTTGGTCGCCAACACAAACGGAAGAATACCCACAGAGCTTCAAAGCAGGATGATTCTGATGTAGAATGTTCTTAAAGAATGTAATTTTTCTAATATCACGATTCTTGTTTTGTGGTAGTTAAAGCTTTGAAGTTGATATCTTTTAGGAAAAAGTATGGTAACACTCAAGCTATTCCGAACCATCTCGTGACGTCTACCATCAAGTGATCATCCTCCCGCACACCTACCCGTTTCAAACACTTTCAGGTTAGTGTGGATTAAGTGTTTGAATATTTGAATGATGTGTTCTTAAAGGTGTGCTTACTGTGGTTTGATTCTTTCTTTTGTGTGTCATATTCAAACTGGGTATATGAAGATATTCATATTAATGTTGATATTAATATCAACATTTTTAGTGAAAATACGTTGATGATTTGTGTTAACATTGAAGTTGTAAAAGTTGTGAGCTTTAAATGATTTAATGATTCAGATTTGCAAGCATAAAAATGAAACTGTATGATTTAATGAACTGGGTTTTCTTTTCATAAGCTTGAATCTGTGTTTTCATGGAGGGTACAAACTTATATGCTCAAGGTACAAGTTAAAACTGCATGTCTGAATATGTGAGGGAAGATGATGACCATGTGATTTAAATATAATATTCATTGTAAAAGGGGTCAAAGGAAAAGACATATATGCCCTCACATGCATCGCACATGGGGCAACTTAACTGACTTTTTTGACTAGGTTTGGTGTAAAGGTTGTGATGTGTAACAAAACATGAACGTAAAGGTTGGTTTTGGCGGATTTCATAGTGAAAGGTATAAAGTGCAGTTTGGGGTATACATAAAGGTTGTTTTCTGCAATTTTGTCTTCAATTAATAACAGTTTGGGTGGTCTTTTTTTAGTAGTGTTTCAATTAAGATAACGTGTTTATATGTTTTAGTTGACATAACCAAAAGACCTTTAGCCTTATCAAGTTGTTAGATAAATTTTTGTTTTTTCATGTATTGAGGGTTCAAATCTCATTATTGACGGAGCCATCATATTTGGAATGGTGTCACCTGACGCCAATAAATTTCACGTATCATATGTAACGCGTAATAGAAAATTGAGCGCCACCACTGTTTTTTAACAATCGACACTTTTGTTTTGTTTTGTTTTTTTTTTTTTTTGTTTTTTTTTTTTGCTAAACCTTTTATATACTAAACACATTTATAATTTAAATATTAAGCCTAACTAACAATTTTTTAACAGTGGACTTTAACTTAGTAAAAGAATAAAGGCCTATGTTAACTCTTTTAACCCAATAACCATTTTACCTCATATCCAATTAGTTTATCTGAATTGTTTAGTTTATATTTCAAAAGACTTTGTATTTTTATTATGTGTTTTTTCAATGACATTATTCCTTTATAATGACATTAGCTTTAATTATGTGATTTGACGTGACCCGACTCCACCCGATTCTAAAACTTTGACTCTGGGTTATTATAAACATGTGTATCAAGAAAATGAAACCATGGGAAAAAATTTCTGACTCCGTCATTAACAACAAAATTAAGCCGTTATAAAGGATTAAAACACTTAAGTGTGAGATATTAGGTTCAAGTCTCACAAGAAAAAAGAACTTCGCTGTTAACAAAATAATAAACGTGCTATATTCGGTTCAAACATTGACCGCATCAAAAATATCATTTGATTGATGTAGGTTAATATTCCGTTAGTATTGGTTCTTGGCAAACGCTTTTCGGCATTGGAGCATGTAAATTCAACAACATGATCATATTGTTCATGATTTTTAAAATCTTGAGTAACTATTGTCGCAGAGAAAGATGGGTGGGTACTTGCTGAATGTAAGTATATGATTATATAATTTGCAACAAGTGAGTGAATTAGTAAGTTGTGTATTAAGGGTTTGACTTGCAGGGTGTTATTGTACATTTATGTTTTGAGGTTGTACCTATGTAGGTAGGGTTTTACCAACGACAAAATAGCCCTTAAACTTTTCAGATATAATGCTTTAAGTCCCTCCCAAATAGATTATGCCTTCTTCTCTGCTACATATGTACACACACACCTCACATTTTCGTTTTGTCCCTTTCATGAGTCATCTCGTTTTATCAATCATTTAATCCACATCTCTTCCGTCTATATTCCTCCGGTACCGATCGGAGTTACTCTCCGGCGACATCTATTCTTTCAGATCCGTCACATATCAACCGATCAGATTATAGAAAATCAAAATTACTTCAATAATTTAACTACTGATCGATTTCAGCACCTAACCTGCTTTAATCGAAACATTTGTCATCGGTTTCTAATGTGCGGTACCGATTTGGTTTGTGTTCCTACGCACGGTTCCGTTGAAGTTATGAGGGTTTGTTTGGACCGCTGGGATTCGGTGCTAGACAGTTGTGGCTAGCGTTTACAGCTCTATCTGTGTTTTCTTTTGGACGTTGATGTTGTCGGAAGTTACAAGAGAGCGGAAGGATGATAAGCATGAGCTATCGCCTCCGTGTTCGGTGGTGGTTGCAGAGTCAGTGCCCATGGATCAGTGCGCTGACGGAAGTGGCGTTGATGTTAAGTGAGGATTCAGTATTTCTGTTGTTGATTTTTATTTGTTGATTGTGATATATGTGATATAGGGATTTGAGGTTTGTTTTTTTTCTTTTTGAGCACCCCACATCAAACTTACAAACAAACAGAGAAGGAATTGAAGATGAATTGTGGTTCGTGTGTGTTGTTGCGGGTGTTTTGATTCAGTCTGCTGGAAATAATGACGTTGAACGTGTTGTTTGGACGTTTTAGTTTAAACTGTGTGACGATTGTGATTGGGTGGAGACAACGTTTCTCCCTATGGTATGCTTCAGAATAGTTGTCGCCGAACGAGAAAGTGATTATCTATGCCGAACCACGTTAATGTCACCAATGTAACATGTATAACAAAGTCCAAAACGCTACACGTGGCATAGGTATAAATCTAGTTACTAAAAAATATGCAACTAAGATTTTTCAAAATACGAAAATACGAAAAGATATTTTTTGTAGTTGTAATATTATATTTAATGAAATATATTTTTGAATTATTATGTAGTTTTTTTGAACGACAAATTTGGATCACTGATGAACCACTGGAGTATCATCGTGCCATCAACAGAACCACCCGATCATATCCATCTCCACTAGGCATATTGCCTATACACCAATTCAGGAGGAAATCCAATAAATATGGGAAAAACTCTCTTTTAGGAATCAAACCTAGGACCTATTGGTCCCGAAGCCTTATTCCACCCCTAAAATAACACTAGGCTATAAAACCATGGGCGATTATTATTATGTAGTTAAAGTTTATTTTATTTGACCCATATCTGCTAGATAACGAAAATTTAACATGTTATATTTTGTGATATATATAGGGGAGGTTAATGTACAATATTATTTAACGTACGAGTGTACGGTATGAAATTACGCACGTTATAAATCTCAAAACCCTAATCACGAATGTTGAAAAAACAAAATCACGCATGGTTATGATTTTCAACATGCGTGATTAGGTTTAGAGTTTTATAAAGTGTGTAATTTCATCTCGTACGATTGTACGTTAAGAAATATTGTCTCTTACGCTTTATATATATATATATATAGAAACGGGATCAAGAGAAAACGGTTGGAAGTGTGAAAAACGGTGAGAACAGATCCTGGTCGAACACGTGGCTGGGGCGCTAAATGATATGCAGGGGCACGATTGTCATTGTCCACGTCCCCTCAATAAATGGCATTAATTATAATTTTGTTTCAAATAAAATTTCAACAGATACGGCATTTTGTTCTTTATGCTTGTTTCAATGGCGTTTTTCTTTCAAAATATTTTTTTTTTGAAATGGTGTTTATGTTTCAATGCCTATCTTCCAATATTTGGCGTTTTAGTTTGTAGGTCCCCTTGATGTGTATGGATCTTCACAGAATTATCTTTCCAATTAAGAGTGCGGAATCCTCTTGATCAGAATATCACAGAAACAAGTAGAAGAACAGAAACAACAATTCACTTTCAAACTGGGTTTCTATTGATTATCCAAACAATCGTTTTACAATCAATCAAACCCTAACCAACAACAAATTCGTCCAAGACCTAGTCTCTCACGAAATTGTTCTCAAACAATGTTCTGGCTGATTACCCTAAAGCCTAACCTTGTTTATATAACACAAGGTTACTACTTGGGCCAAGGTTTCCTACATGGGCAAGCCCATTTCGTCCACCCTTTACCCAACTGGGTTTTGTTTAGCCCAAACTCTATTATCTCACTAATACAAAGCTAAACCCGCTAACTGTTTATCGTTTAACTAATTACAAGATATCCAAAGACCAAATCTAAGCTGTTGTCACAAACTTGCACCAACAAACTCCCCCTTGACAATAGCTTCATAAAATAACTTTGTCTTCAGTCTTCTTGCAATCTTCATGTAGTCTTGCACTGTCTTTGGTCTTTGGTCTTTGGATAGCTTCAGCTTCAATAGCTTCTGTCAGCAACAGACTCCCCCTAAGCTGATGCATCCAATCACCAAATCTTCAAAAACTTTAGCGTTTGAGTAAACTCCAGTTCAGCATTTGTATAGCAATCTTCAAACTCTTCAACTTGTTTGCAATGTAGAAAGGAGGTTCTACCATGCATCCAATCAAACTCTCATCTTCACAGCAACTCAGCAACACACTGCTTCAATCTGTATACTATAAAACAAACATCTCGAGAAACCATAAGAATTTTTCAACAAAGTTAAATAAATTATTATTATTCAAGAGATAGTTAAACTGTATCACAGATTAAGCATTCTCAATTCATTACCAACACGCAAAACTTTTTAATCACACACTCTATGACCCGCATGATTTAAAATTTTGAACTCACTCTCTAACACCGTCTCCCCCTATCAGTAACAATTCCTCCAAGAATAACAATTTTCCGTACGTTAAGAATTTTAAACAGAAAAAGACACTATTTTTGGATTTTTGTATTTTCTGAAAGCAAGTAAATACAAAAAGCAATAAACACTCTATTTTTGTGAGAATCACTGGTAAGAAGATCATATCAACAAAATCAAACTGTTTCACACTATTAGATAATTCCTTATTTAATTTTTCATGAAAAGCAGTCCAAGACGATTACCAGTATGTTTGTCCACTTAAACAAAATGCATGAACATTTCAAGTACCATTACCGTATGATACGTTAAGGTAATTTTATTTCTGATATACTAGTGTGTCCCACTTCAGGATATACCCCCGCGATCAAGGTATGCACAAAGATTCATCGTAGTAGGTGAGTATACTGAATTCATCCTTTAAGATATCCTGACAATGTCTAGGTCTGCATATAATCTGTTTTATCATGTTTTAATTTCTTAACAATGAACACCCAAATAAATACTAATCAAATCCTGGAAATATAGACAACACACTCTATCATGCAAGTATCTTCCCTACCACATATTTCACAAGTCCAATCCAGATTTCTGAAATCTTAACTGGGAATAGGTTGAGAAGAGAACAGAATAGAATAGATCTTTAGGAGAGATGGTATAATATACAGATCAAATGATTTTTTCTCAGTTTGATATAGGTTTCTTGGGTTTCATTTGGGCACTTGAGGGCCTCTTTCGGGTGTATTAGATCTATAGCGCGTCAACGTACAGCTAGGTCAGCATGTATCTGGATGCAGCAGAAGCTGTCGTTGCCTAGCACCCCAGGTCAGCATATATCTGGATGCAGCTGTCACACCCTGGCTTTGCGGAAGCGTGGTAAATTTTGGTGTGACTTCTTAATACCATAGCTTAACCATAAACAAGCTATATGAAATAAAACCATGCAAGATCATCCATTTGATTAAGTTTTAAAAACCAAATACAACAACATTGTCTCAACGGAAACACATCCTAACGACATTGTTCAACAAACACAAACATCAACATGACATAAACACAGTTTAAGGATTGTGACTTGTCCAGGAAAGAGTCACATTCCCCAAACCCGGATGACCTCGTAACTAGTGCAGCGGGAAAACGTGTCATACCGCGCCAGATCCTTTAATTCCCTGAAATACATGTAAGTTGAAAAATCAACAATAATGTTGAGCGAGTTCATGTGTTTAGTATGTGCGCGCGAATAAACCTTTATAATCACTGCAAGTATGAATGTTTTGTAAACTCTGGTATGAAAGCAAATAAGGAAACATATCAGTTAATGTGTAACCACATGGTCCAACCTGCGGGCGCATGGGAGGGGATAGGACAAGGTCACCACATGGTCCAACCTGCGGGCGCATGGGTGGTGTTACGACTAGGTCACCACATGGTCCAACCTGCGGGCGCATGGGTGGTGTTAAGACAAGGTCACCACATGGTCCAACCTGCGGGCGCATGGGTGGTGTTAAGACAAGGTCACCACATGGTCCAACCTTAGGGCGCATGGGTGGGGTTTGTTATGCTCAAATAGGCCTATCACTCGTATCCCTCGATCGTACTACGAGGACTAATGTTCTTAAGGTTTCACCTACCCAATCACATAACCTAACAGTTCCTTCCTTAGCTGACCATACCATGTAAGAAACATTCGTAATCATAGTAACATGTATTTCACCCCCGCAGTTAAAAACTGAAAACAGTTAAGAGAAAAGGGGGACATGAACTCACAGTGGTGCGTCTCTACCAAGTATGCCTCCAAATCAATCAGCTGTGTGACGACCTACACGTACTAACTCTATTAGACGGACGGCCGTGCCTTAGCTTTATGGTTTAAGTTTTTGGGAAATAGTTAGGCAACTATTTCGTGTTTACATTCTGTATATACTTGGTAGTCATTTTCCTTCCCAAGGATGGGGGATTTAATACATGTGTGTTTCGTAACATTCGGATTACACTATTAAGTCTCACTTAATATATTTTATTTCTAACTCCAAAATATAAATATTCTTCCCAAAAATATTATATTTTAATACATGTGATTTTCCCAAAATAATACTTAGTAATATTATTTTTACCCTAAAATAATATTTATGTAGTTCACAAAATAATCATAAACACTTATACAAGTGATGTTGTGAAAAATATATACTAAATATATTTATGTATCACGTTTTATTTTGTGAAGTCCCACCTCCGGTATTTTGTAAATAAAGTCGCGGCGAAATCTATATTTTGAAAGCAAGTCGAAAAGTATTTCTAACACTTATAGTGAAAATAATTCTAAGTGTTAGGTTTTTAGAAAATTTCGCCAGAGTTTCCTCTGTAACTGGAGGTGGCCACGCTTTCAAGCGTATCATTTTCTTTTATAAATCAAATCAACCATTTTTCTCATTCAATCAAAACAATGTTCAAACCACAAACTAGTCAAAATATATATATAAATCGCATAAATTTCATGAACTTGTGATTTATCCAAACTATGAAGTAAATCTCATTACTTTTAGTGGATCTTTATATAAAACAATCCGATTTTGTAAAAACCTCGTTTTTAGGGAAGTTCCGTCTTTACAACTTCTCGTCATCTTTTTCAAAAATAGTTATTTTGTCGAAACTTTGTGTTACACAAGTGTTTACACACTTGTGTGTTCTAAAAACCATTCGTGTTAGTGTAAGATCCGTGTTTAAAATATGTTTTCTCTTGACACGTGGTCCTTTGAAGATACCGCTTGTAGATACGTAGATCTACTAGTTTTGAACACTATTTCATAAACAAAATCGCTTTTACACAAGTTCATGATTTATGTGTGGTAGAGTTCATCATTTAACCCTTATTACTTCCAAAACAACCTTATGTCATGATCCAAGGTCATGACCAACCCGGGTTAAATGATGATCCGAGCTACCACAACATAGATCGGGTCCAAATAATCACACAAATCAAATACTACATGATTTACACAACATATGAGCTTTTAACCAACATTCTTAGTGTTTTAAGTAGACTTTTAAGCTTCAACTTGAATGTTCATGACTTTTAACCGTTACATATCATTTTAACCACTTAAAAATAGTTCAAGAATGTGATTCAAGCAACTTACTACTAGCTCGAGGCTAGGGAAGAATCTAAGCGAAAAATGCGTGGATAAAAGCAATGGAGTGAGGTCCTTCGCCTTCCGGTTGCACCAAACTTCCTTATACGAGATCCTTAACACTTGTAGATACTTGGAATGGCTTGAAACAAATTCGAAAATGATGGATGCTCAAGGGGGTGTTTGGCCGTGAGTTGTAGAGAGAGAGAGAGAGGAGTGTGAGTGTGTTGAGTTGTGTAGTGTAAGTTATGTTGTGCCATGACATGATCTTATAGATAATTAACATGAGTATTAACCAATAGACCTTGTGTTAGCTAGATATTAAGCACCAAGATTATAATATTCATTTGAAGGACAAGGTGTATCCCCCTCATGGGGACGGTTTCTAAAAGGGGGGGGGGGGTCTAGTTCGATTCCAACTAAACAGTTAGACATTAGTTTAGTTAAGTGTAGGTTAACCCGGTTAGTAGTGTGTAGTGTGTTACAACGGGTGTTAGGGTATTCAGGGACCCTAACTGGCTCAGAAAAAGATAAACAATGAAAATGACAATATTTTCATGTTCCGGGTATAGTCCGGTTGTTCGGTTGGATAGTAATCCGTTAAAGTGCTTAACAAAGCTTTAAAGTGTCGTTATTACCCTTTTTAGTGACACAACTCATTTCTGACACTTTGGAAAGTGTCTAGTAATATTTTTCTCATGTTTTGGCACTTTATTAGGTAGCTAAAAGCTGAATTATTATGTAAAGTGCTGAATTTTGTACTTAGAGTACGTTTTAGGCACATCCAGTCATTGTAACTTATTCCTAGAGACGCAGTTCTACAACCCTTATATCCCTACACTCACCACTAGTGTAGTAAAATATTTCTGGCTCGTACAGGCCTTAGAGGCAGTGTCTGCCTGATGCTGGCTCTATCAGCATGTTCAATAGGTTATCCGTTTATAGTGCTACTGTGCTTTTGTGCATCATGTTTGTCACTAAGGTTCAGCATGTAAATAATGTAGTGACAGTAAGTAAAGTATGATGCAAGTAAGTACATGTATCAGTAATCAAGTAGCAGTTCATCAGTAATTTCAAACAAGCACAGTAATTAAGCAGTAATTAATTATTAATTAAGTCGTACGGATACCTGGTTTGGTGAGGGTTGTCACATTCTCCCCCCGTTAGAAAAATTTCGTCCCGAAATTTTAAGTTCTGCTTGTAGATGCAGGGTTCTTAGGAAATAGGTGGGGGTATTTCTCTTTCATCCGGTCCTCACGCTCCCAGGTGTATTCAGGACCATGTCTGGCATTCCAACGAACTTTGACGAGCTTGACACTGCTCCGGCGGGTCTTGTTTACTTTCCAATCCGTAACCTCAACCGGTTCTTCAACGAAATGGAGCGTGTCGTCAACATGAATCTCGTCGGTGGGAATGGCAATGGTATCTTGAGTTGGACTTTTCTTCAGGTTGGATACATGAAAGGTATCGTGAACTGAATGGAGTTCAGCAGGTAAGTCCAGCTTATATGCTACTAGTCCTATTCTTTCCAAAATTCTGAAAGGACCAATGTAGCGCGGATTTAACTTTCCACGCTTTCCGAAGCGTGCCACACCCTTCCAGGGTGAAACTTTTAATAAGACCATTTCTCCAACTTGGAATTCCAAGTGTTTCCGGTTTGGATCTGCATAGGCTTTCCGTCTTTCACGAGCTGCTTCGATGCGTTTTCGAATCTGCGCAATCTTGTCTGTCGTCTCTTGGACGATTTCGGGACCAGCAAGTTGCCTATCACCTGCGTCAGCCCAGCATAGGGGTGATCGGCACTTGCGTCCGTAAAGGGCTTCAAATGGCGCGACACCAATACTGGTGTGGTAGCTGTTGTTGTACGAAAATTCGACCAAAGGCAAATGCTTATCCTAGCTACCGCCCAAATCCATAACACACGCTCTCAGCATGTCTTCCAAAGTCTGTATCGTTCGCTCGCTCTGACCGTCAGTCTGCGGATGAAACGCAGTGCTCAGA